>JAIPRL010006209.1:0-28464 GCA_025469235.1 Pemphigus obesinymphae | reverse complement strand
CTTCGCAAGTCGCAATGCAAGCGGTACGGCGGTTTATATCGGACTGCATATTATATCAACATAAATATAAATATACAATTAAAACACAGATAATAATTTTTATCTTAATTGAATTTTAAATATATACTGAAAATAACGGTTATCTAATACTATGATTATTTACAAGAACGAAATATTTTATACTTTGCATAACAATCACTGTATCGTGGCGCTGTCGATTAATCGTGTGTACAGAAATTGTCAAATGATGGTCAGAGGTTCAAACCCAATACTGGAAGCTAAATCGCAGAAAATGGAAGTTCCCAAACTATAAGTATCTGACTTTGGATATTCGATATCTTAAAATATGCTCTCCGGAAGCTTATGGGTAGGTATATCTAAACCTAAATGGGAACCTCCCATTTAAGTTTCTCTTCTTTCTGATAGCGAATATCTATAGGGTATTTTCTATGCTATTAGGGTGGTATATTGTATAATATATTATTCATATGTCTAATTTAGACGCTAAAACATATTTTTAAATTGTGATTTTTTTAATTAAAGTGCCCAATTAAGTATTCAAAATCAAATTGATTAAACATAATAATCGGGTTTTACCTGTTTTTGCGATATAATTATTTTATGAAGTCGACTGTTCTCTTTCATGTACATTTTGTTTTCAATTTTCAAATCCAAATTATCCGCTTTGACCAATGTGTATTTCTTATTCATTTTGAACCAATTTTCAGTACACTTGTTTAGCTAAAAATTGTATGTAAATTGCGTAACAAACAATTCTCATCGGTGGGGATAAATATGGTGTTAAGTCAATAGTATCTAATACATTTTTATCTACAGTATAATTACAATCATACAGAGATGATTTGGCTAACGTAAACTCACAGAATGATCTACTGACTATTTTGATTTGTAAGTATTAAAATTTCATTATGATTGATATTTATTTTTCAAATAAACTTTTCACATTTTCCTGTTTAGTCATCGGCGGGTGCAATAGGAAAGTTAAAAAAATATGAACTTCTCGAAAATAATTGTAAATGAAAAATGTATCATTAAAATATTAAATAATTTTTGCATCTAATAAATAGAATAAAGTCAGACAGGGAGGCTAAATTACTAAATTTAATCAATTGAAATGTATTAACTAAAGCCTAGGTATAGGACATAGGTATTAGTGATGGACGATAATATTTACGATATTATAATTACAATAACCAGTAGTAGAACTTCTTGTAAAAATGCGACATGTATGCGACAAATAATGTTGACGAATATGGGAAGAAGCATAATTTCCGAAATTTTCATGAGATACAAATAAATTTGCAATACAATTATTATTATTATTTTGAATATACAATATTATCTATACATACATTTAATATGTGAAAACAAAAATTAAAATAACAATTATTGATTAATAACTAATTTGCTACATACAATCTAAATAGGATAAATAAAGACTAATGAATTCGTTATTACTGATATAATGATATAGTCGATGAAGTAAACAATTTTGAAAAATCATTAGATGATTTCGAAGGAGATACATTATTATAGGGGACCTATAATAAATAAATATTAAAATGCTTACATTCAGAGCAATATCTTAGGTTATATTAACGAACTAGGTTTGTTAATTACTAACAAACCAAATTTTATTGAGTTGAACAACAGATTATTGTTTAAACAAACGATTTATTCATTTAACTATATTGGGAAATACGTATAATCACTGCACTACTGCAGTTATCTATATGTACCTATTCGTAAAAAACTTTGAGCAGGAATGCAGGATGTGAAATTATTTTTGTAATTAATTAACTATTGGCAGTTGGAAGTTTATACGATAAAACATTTCTAGCATTTATAAAAATAATAAAAGTACATGCATTTAAATTGGGGAACATTATTTACTTCAGTCTTGATAACGGTGTTCTCGTGTAAAACTCTTTGAAAAGTCGAAGACATCAACTTTTGTAGGTTATTTTGAATAGTCGCGGATAATTGTAAAAGTTTATTTTCGTTTTGACGTTTCATGCTGTAAATATGAATATATTTGGTATGATAATAGGTAGGAACTAGGTACCTATGTGTTTTATGTGGTCTGTGTTTTGTTTAATACACATATTTTATCTTAGTATTATAATATTATATGAAATTAAATTGATTTTTACTCACTGTTCTTTGGCAACGATAAGTTTCTTTTCGGTTTCGTAAACTAAATTATCTTTTTCCTCTTTTAGTTTGGATAGTTCATCCTCTTGTTTCAAAAACTTATCCGTTAACTGAGCTCTTTGTTTTTTGAATTCATTCAATGAATTTACTTTGCTGTCTGCACAACACGATATTAGACTAAGATATTACCTAAATGGGTAAATCCCAAACGGCCAAATAGTTAATATATATTTTCAATTGAATGGACAGAAATTTATTTATACTTCTTGTTCGAAAAATATAAAAAAAAGAGCTGTATTACCTATAAAATTTCGGTGACTTTGGATCATAATGATTATTTTGATATATTTAAAATTGCATTATAAATATTCTATTATTTGTAATATTACGTTCTGTAAGTACACATTCACTTACGTTTTCGTAAACTAACAAGATTGATAAATACAAATATATTTAAAGTAAAAATGTGCATTCATAAAAATAAATATAAACGACTAATCAATTATACTGTTTTTGAAACGACCGTATACAGAAACTGCGAAGTTTATACAATATTCGAAATAAAATGAATTGAATAATTCGTTCGAAAAGTTATTCAAATGGCTTAAAAATGAATGCTTATCTTTATCTGTTTCAAATGAAATGTATATCCACAAAAAAAAAATCAATATTTTGAAGAAAAGAGTTTCAATACATTTTCATAGATATTTTACATACTCAACAATCCAATTTCTGCTTTCAACTGTCCAAAAACTGTTTCGAATTGTCCATTCTTTTTCGATATGATTTCTTCGTAGTTCTTTTTTTGATGTTCAATAGTCTATGTTAAAAGCAATAATAATGTAAAATTAATGCATCAAAAATAGAGATTTGAGACCGGAAAAATAAAAATTTTTTAATTTTTTTTACTACGTTTAAAGTTTTATTTTATATGAATATTATATTATATAATTAGGGTTATTATACCCATAAATCCATAATTTTATATAAAATGCAGTTTTATAGTCATATTGCTTTGAGGACACCACACACCCGATTTCTAAGAGATTCTGTATAGCCAATTTTAAGGATATTTTTAGAAAAATGAAAATTTTATGAACAAAAAATATTTAAATACATTTCAGAAGTGGTTGAAAAATAGTCCTACACCAGTAACATATTTTCATTGTGACTTATTAATAAATAATTATTAAAAACTAGGTAAAACATGTTTCAGGAGATGCAACATTTGATGACCTTTATATAAATTTAAACATCGTAAAATAATCTAAATTTTTACATGGGCGATTTTCGATAAAACTATTAGAAGTCGACTTATAAGATTTTGAGTTTCCAGAATTTTCTATTTTTAAAAGTTTAATAACTCCACTAAAAATAACTGTATTGAATATAAAAATATTAAAATTTAAAATAAAAATGTTGATAATTTTATGATCTTTATTTTTTTTATAGAGGTGGTTATATGCTAAAATAATTCAGTTTTCTAGAAACGTGCATCTCCCAAAGTATGTTTCACTCGCGTGAACACGGCAGTAAAGCGTCCCTTTCATGTACTTCGAATTGTGTGATTGTGTATGATTAACAAATATATATTAATAAATCTAACATTATACCTAATAGTTGCCGATATGATGGAATTGTTATCGAAATGAAATGTTTTGTCCACAGATTAGATTTATTTATATGATTATATCATATATAATATATTATCATACCAAAATAAGTAGGTACCTACATACAGATTTTACATTCTTTAAGCTTACACATAATAATTATATAATAAAAAATTTATTCTGTAATAACAAAACATTTAATTGGTTTTTACCGTAAATAATATAAATGCCAACACAGTGAAGACAGAGTATCGTTTTATCAGCCATAACGATTGAGACGAAGTATATTATGTAGGTACCCACTTATTTAACAAGTCATAATGAACGAGTCTTTGTGCTTAAGAATATTTTAAATATATGCTAAAAGTAACTTAAAGATAGACCTGTGGCAGTACCACTTTTATTGTTGTGTAATCAAGATATTTATTTAAAAAAACATGATTATGTAATTCAAATGCATTGTAATCTTAAAAGAACCTTAAAAAAAATTATACCACTGTTTTAAAAATGAAAAGTTAAATTGCTATGCTCTGTTAGAAGTCGATTTAAAAATAAAATAGTATTAACAAATAAAATATATAGCATATAGCTTTTAAATGAAAAAAAAAAATTAGCAGTGACCATAATGTGTCTTAAATCCTAGTATACATGGTATCTCTAGAAGAACAGACAGAGCGATCGAGTCTAGAACAAAAGTTCCTTTTAAATAAAAAAAATCCCCAAAATAAAATAGGCCACAGTCAGGATTGTAAAAATCTGTTTTTTTTAAAAGAACACTATTTAAATGTTTAAAACGTTTAATACATATAATACATTTTTCCTATTTAAATAAAGAAATTATTTTATCTAGGAAATATGTCCTTTTTAACTGAAATTAAAAATATCCACGAAGTTATAGAGTAGGTACCTATATATATGTACTAAACTATAGACTAAAAATATACTAAAAATGCACTCATATCATTATCACTACTTTATCCCACCTACTTTCAAAGAAAAACATCTAACTAATCAGAATTTTAAGTTTTAATAAATGTAAATTTTACTATTCATTAGGTATATTTTATTTATGTTCAGGGTACCTACTACCGAATATCTTCTTATAGCTCCTGTCAATATTATAGGTTTTTAATTTTTACAAATTAAATATATACAATTATATTTATAGATAATAAATACCTACATGTTTAAGCTTATGTTCAAATATAAAACAATATTTTTATTAAAATATAGATTATAGATTATAGATAATATAATATATACCGTTTTTAACGTGGAAATAGTATTGTCCAAATCGGTTATTTCGTTATTTTTAATTTCCACTTGACGAGACAAATACGCAATGATATCGCGTTGACTTTCTTGCAACGAATTTGCTTTTTCTCTTTCCGAATCGTTATTGATCTCCAATTCTGAGCATCTATTGGTTACTCTAGAACATCATAAAATTATTTAAAAAGTAATAAAATATAAAATAATAATAGTAATGAAATACTTAAGTAGTTATATAATAATTTTAATTAATTAATATCAGCGATGTCGGTGACCAAAAAGTACAGGGGAGATTTTATTGATATTTTGCTTGGGGGAAGTATCATTTTGTTCATTCCTGTCAAAATAAATAGTTATTGCAATGTAACTAATAGAATTATTCAATGGTTTCAATTTATATTTTCCAAGAACATTTTTTGAAAATAATGATATAAAATGAGTTTTATAATATTTGAAAAAATTGCACACATAAAAGAAATCGGTTCATCATTCCTTCGATTCTCGAACAGGATTATAGTGTAGTATTTTATTTTAGATTTAAAAATATGTATAAATCATTGCATTCATAAAACGGTACCAATTTAATATAATTAATAACAAAGTAATTATAGTAAATACCTCCGAAATAGAAGGAAATTTAATATAATAAAATATAAAAAGATTTACAAGTTATAATTATAAGCAAACAAAATCGATTTCGTTAAATTTATATTTTCAGGCAAATTCCCATTTTTTTTTTTTTATATAGTTTTGCATAGAAAAAAAATGCTTGTTAAATCGAAAAATGGTCTCTTTAAAGTTTAAACTATCAATTATATGTGATTTGTAACTTACTGTTAAGAATTTTACTCAAAAACTTTTTCTCCGTACTATAGATATTTATCGATTATAAACCCAAGTTATCGTTATCTTAGTTATCAAATTTACTATGCATATTTTCCGAATAATTTTAATTCTGAGTTAATATATATAATATAATCAAGTTTATATCAATTACAAATGATGTCTCGATTGATTGCAAGTTAAATTGATATTTAAATTTCACTTACAAAAAAATGTCACATAGTATAAAATCAATGCATTCTAAAAGTAACAAACCACAGTATCGAAAATTGATTATCAATTTTAGCCTCTAGGTAAATAAATCTCAAACTTGGAAAATGAAATTTAAGTTAAAATGATATAGGAAATACTAGATACGGAAATTTAAATGGAAATTTTCCATTTTTGGGATGAAGTACACATATATTTTTTATACATATTTACATATATTTTTTTAAACAGGATAATGGGGGTGGGGTTAAAATGTAGAATAATAATATAATAATTCTCTTCAAAAAACTTAAAATAGGCAAACCTTCCTCTCCCCCATCAGGACGTTCCTGATCGTCAAATCGATATTTGAATTTCGGTATTATTTATAGATATTTTAGATTTCTAGGTTTTTATGGTTAAAAAGGAGTAATTTGGGACTTAGGTTCTTGAAAAATGTATACAAGGTTGAATGTATGTTACTCTAATTATATTCAAAACATTTTGAAAATCCATTGTCACATTTTTTTTTATATCCATTTACATTTTTTCAAAAAAATAATAGATTTTGAGATATTACAGATATTTAATTAAAAATGGGTAGTAAAATGAGATTTGAAGATCTGAAAAAATATAGTATAACGTTAGTCGTACATTGCTTTATCTATAAATATACTATACTTTAAACATATATATGTTTAAAAATCGACAGTTAAATTTATTGTAGATTCTGAGAGGTGTGAGGGAGCTGTAATGAGTATAGAATGAGGTTTTTTCTCTGTTAACAAATTTTCGACTAGAAAACTTATTCCTATAGTTACATGCTTCACTATATTTTTTGGTAGCAAGTTACATCTAGTTGATACTATGAGAAAGTCATTTCCCTAATAGTATTTTAATGTGAATGGGAAAACTACCATTACAATATTACGATATCGTTAAATCAAAATTCTTTATTTCTTCGTAATTTCGAAAAATAATTAAAATTTTTTTTAAACCTACGCGAGTTTCATGCATATCCCATAGTAATTTTGCACCGTACATTTTTAATTACATTTAATTCTTATTCTGTAAAATTCGTAAATTGTTGTATTATTATATAAATGTAAAATATTAAATAATACATTGAGCGTGACAATTTTAGTTTTATGTAGGTTAATACATAATATTAATGTATTATGTTAATTTGAAAGTATTATTGATTGATAATCGAAAGAAAAAGATTAAAAATAGGTACGATAGATAACATTTTGACAAGAAATTATATTGAATGTATAATTTATTATAGTTATTACAGTCATTACAGTGTACAATTTATAATTATAGTTATTACAGTTACATACCTAGTTAAGTTTATTACCTATTCATATTATATTTACTATTTAATAAGGTCACACTCAATCAGATGTAATGTTAGGTTTCTTCTTATGATAAATATAGAATGTATAATATAAATGTACATATTGAATTTTTAATTTATAGCCGGCAGAAATTATTATATTTACACCGAAGTTCCGCTTAGAATCATTTCATTTCGAATGCAATTATTATCATGGTTTTCAAATGCAATACATATACCAAGTACTAAGATTATTTTTGATAGCGAAATGCTTCCACCCCTTACTGGACTCGTCTTTTCAGAAACGCTTTTAACATTAATTATCAAATTTGACAATTTGTATTTTTTTTTTTTTTTTTAATATTTTACATTTAGAAATCCCAAGTTTACTATTCCATTTTTAAATATCTGTTTTATTAAAATATTGTTTTTATAATATTTCCGAAATATTTACCTTAGGAGTTTTTCGGTCAGGTCCGCGATCTGTATGTTATACATTGTCCGGTCCACTTCCTGTAATGCATCTTTTTCCTCTTTGACATTTTTCTTCTTGTGACCTTTTTTATTTTTATTTTTTTTTGGTGATACAGGCATGATTGTGTCCCTCACTCGACGGTTTCACAACGTTATACAGCCGTGTTTAGGTCACCAAAACTAAACATTATTATTGTATAACTGGCACACCCTATTTATGTAAAGGAATGCGTTTATAGAGTATGTTTAGGTAGGGTACCTGTTCGTGTAGAGCACGCATAAGCATAATATCGATCAAACTTGTCACTCGTCAGTGTGTCAATTACACAATACAGAAAATCATGCAGTGAAGATGGTTATTGACCTTTTATTTATTCATAAATGCATTATATGTACCTAGATACTTTTTCGTCTAAACTAATTTATTTTTATTTAAAGTTCATCGAAGATTTTATCAAACTGCAGTAATTATGTCAGATCGTCAGACTTGTGATCTAATCTGAGTTTTGGGCCATTAAATAATAAAGATGAAAAGATAAAATAAGTAATGGAAATTAAAATGTTAAGACTTATGATTGAAGTCTAGGGTTAGTCATTGGATATTTAGAGTGAAGAATGATTATAAAATATATCGTTTGGGAGTTACATCTATAGATAGATAAATAAGCATATCGAGGGAATGAATAAAAATTAAATATATATGTAGTTAAAAATATAAAAGGGTTATCTAAATCCAAAGTAAAAGTGATTAGAGGTTGTTAGATGGTTATGGATAGGGATATGTGGAAAACATAAATTAAAGTAACCGATTCCCACTTGTGTGAAAATAAAAAATGATCAAGAAATGAAAAAATATATATAATTATACAATATACATAAAATATCGAATACAATAATAACTGTAGGAAGACGATTGATTATGATTGAAAAATTGAAGAATGATCGATATTTTATAGCCATGTAAAAAAATCTTAAACACTTTTATATGGGAATATCATGTACCTAGTTAGGTTTAATTTTGTATACATTTTCAAAATTACGAAATTGTAAGTACCTACATTAAAATTATAATTTATAGTTTTGTTATTTTTATATTATTTGTTTAAATTAACTTAATTAACTTAATAGATTTATAGATTATCTCTTTCTAAGCATCGTTGTTTAGAAATTTTATTTTGAATAGAAATATTTTTAAATAATAATTTAAAAAAGTTATTTTTATGCCTGTTCTATTTAAAAAATTTTAATCAATTCTTTATTTTTAGTTTTTACGGTTTTTAAAAATATTTTACTTTTGAATACTTTATCAATTTTAAGCATTTTTTGAAAATATTTCCTAAATTATATTTTCATTATATTTTAAGTGATCCATATAATAATACCTATTTCGAAAATAAAATTTCCTAGATTAAGATTTTGATGTATTGGTTTTATATTGATGTGTTTTTTTTATTTATCTAAACCTTTATTATATATTTATACTATATTTTTATGTTATTTGTTAGTACATTACTTCATTCAGATTTCTATCTAAGTCTACCAGCCGCTGCTGCTGTAACCTAACACAATTCATCAATCCTCCTCTCTTTAACTTAATATAATCTATATACCGCCTTCCCCCTTTCATCATAGCCCCCCGCTCGCCAATTCCTCCCTTATTTTTTAATTTTTTTATAACAGACTATCACAGGGTATATTATATAAATATAGACACATATTATAAATCTGATACCATGCATAGGTTTTCCATCGAAAATTATATATTTTATATTATAATCCTGCAGGATTTTAATCCTAAAGGATTAAATACAGATAATATCCTAATACTAATAAAATATAATGTTTTTTCACAATTCGTCAATCGAAGAACAAAACCAATCCAGATTCGATTAATGACTTAGGTTCTCTGATTTATAGATAGAATATATAAACCCAAAGAACTTTACAATGGTCGGATTAAATTAGACGAAAAATAAATAATTTTCGATGGAAATGCACGAATTATCGAAGAAAATTCGTACTTACTAACGCCATGACTTCAACAATTATTTCTGAAAAATCCGAAATTATATATACTTCAAGACTGTTTTCATCGGGCGAAGGTATGAAATATTGTAGTTCTAAAATACGAAAATATGATTTAATCGATTCGAACGAGCTTATCGATAAATCACGTGTGCTAATGAAGTATCGAGATGAGGATGATATATCTGTTTCTAGCAAGATATTATCGATTTTCGAAGAGTTCTACGAAACCGGGATAACAAAGAGAATTTCTAACGACGTCTAAACAAGAAATTGCTGATTAAATCTATATGAATCAGCGAAAAAAAATTTTACTAGACGTATTACAACCATGGGCGTGTTTGAATAATCATCGGTTAAAGAGACAAATAAATAAATAAACAACAAAAACGAAGAGCGAAATGATACAAGATGTTGAACAAAATCTTGATTACCTATACCTTAAATTACATTAGCGAGATTGATGTGATTTTACAAACGAAAGACTTGGAATATTTTGAAGTCAATAATCAACATGGAAGAAGAAATTTACTGCCTCAGGCTTAATTACGTATAGAAAATAATTTATATCTTGTTGTATTTTTCATATGGGTACGTCTAACAAATGCTAATGATACTTGTTAGAGATATTTCGTTGAAGTGTGTTATAATTGTGGTGCCAGCTTCACGTACGTGTTTAAACCCTACACAATGTATATTTTATAAAATTATACTTAATTAGGTATACTTAAAAGTGTTTATAAGTTTTATTTGAATAAAGATACGTATGTTTTATAATAATTCTGTGTATTGTTATAATCTTATAAAATTCCGAAACGACATAATCATTATACCTATTTGTATGTAAAATGATAACATTTTAATCGTGATTTAAACTCAGCGTCATTATTTAAATGCGATGTAAATCGCAACATATTATTGATATATACAGGATTTTTGTAGATGTAGCTACTATTTTCAAAAAAAAAAAAAAAAACGATACCCATAGAGACCTTAAGCCCCCCATAACCCTCCCCTCTGGGCGCACTGGAAATGCGAAAAAAATAGTATATAGATTTAAATATAGATTTTAACGAAAATTAAAGTTCAAGATACAATCTTAAACACTTAATATTTCATTTTTAATAATAAAACCCTATTTTTTTTTGTATAGTATTCCATTTTATCCCCTCCATATCTCCTTAAGTATTGATTTTAACAAAAATATATATAGAACATTTTTTATAGTAAATTGTATGTAAACTATTTTGTAAAATAACATCTTTTTACTAGAGTCAATAATTTTTGAGTAATTAACGAAAAACTAGAAAAAGAGACCTTTAGAGGCCCCCCTCACCTTAGCTTCACTCCCCCTCCCCCATTAGTATTATTTCTGCTGTTTGGACTTTTTTGGTCTTCGTTGACTGGACTATCTGGATCAAAGACGATAACGGGGAATATATGAAAGAAAATAATAATATTGTTAAATCGTATACCTACCCATCTGTGATTCGTTTAACGTTGTTATCTATAAGTACGTCATTGTAGGTATTGTCGGAAATATTAAAAAATATATTGAGTATAAAAACGTTATTAAATATATATATATTATGTATATATAGTACCTATATAAATTGATATATATTTGTAATAACAAGGACACGGACTTTAATGCTCTAAAAAATATGATATAATGCCTTTAAAAAATGTCCTAAAAATGTTTAAAAATGTATTTAAATTCGACAGAAATCAATTCTGAGCAGTTCCGTATATCATTTAAAAAAACACATCATTATAAAAATGTACCTATATAAAAAAAATATAATTAAAATTTTAATTTCTTTAATTTAACTTTAATCTCGCAAACTTTACAAAATAAAATATTTCCATCGGTAGAAAAAACGTAATCGACAACCGTCGGCATTTTTGTTAATACAAACGATAGGTACAATATTATGTACATATGGCACTATTCGGACTACGCGAACACTAACGTACAACTATACGAGTATGACATACTAATCGGTCTATTATTTGCCATTATCGCATATTAGGTATATTATTGTTATTATCGAAAATTTTATGTGTAGGTATAACCAGCCGGTCGTTATAAATATGACTAAATTATGAAACATAATAAATATTTAAAAATGTTTAATACATATTTTTAAAAATTTTTATTCTTCGCTAAATTCTATATAATATACTTATTTATTCATACTCTGTACTATACTACTACTATATAAAATATACATAAAAATGCCCTAAAAATGGAAAAATGCTCTAAAAATCTCGCTAAATACCTTCAAAACCCAAAATGTTAAAAAAATTTAAAAATATGAAAAATAAAAGTTTCGTTTTTATATTCTCTAATGTATGAATCGAATTTTGTACTTGGAAAGCATTGCCCTATAGAAAATAAACCAACCCACCCAATAAAAAATGTATTTTGCATTAAAATCCGCGCCTTAGTAACAACCAACGTAAATTTGATTTTGTTAGGTAAGGGGGTAAGGGGTAGTGGTGATTAGTATCGGATCTATGATAATATAACTTGTGATAGACTGTTATAAAAAATTAAAAAGTAAGTCGGCGAGGGGGGAGGGGGTGTAGCAGATTTATAATTTTGTGAAGGGAATTGTATGGTTTGTATTATGGTATAGAATATAGATGTAATAATAAAACCTTTTAAATAAGGGGGATTTGGTGGGTGGGGATGAAATGAGGAGAGGGGAATATAGATTATATTAAGTTAAAGAGGGGAGGAGGATTGATGGATTGTGTAGGTTACAGCGGCGGCGGCTGGAGTCAGCGGCGGCTGGTAGACTCGGTGGGAGGTCCCAGAATCGCTCAAAACATACTAAATACATACAACAAGTACCTACCTAAATTAAAAATAAAGAATTATAAAATAAATTCGAAAAGAAAGAACAGTGTTTCCATTTGGGTGGTTTCGTAATCGTAAGATTTCTTCGTAATCGCTGGGGATTAATCTATTGTTACCTCCATGAACACCGTTGTGTTCATCGTTTCTCGATTCGCGGTCTTCTTATCAGCCGTTGCGGCGTTCTTATCAAACACGTGTATTATATCCAGTGATTATGCAGGTTCCGGAATTTTTAGTTATAATAATGTTATGTACAATTAGTATTTAAAGCATGGGAGCGACGTTTAAACTTGCCTATAAACAATATTATCATGATACACTCACGGTTCGAAGTGTTTCCGTCGATTTAGCAGCGAGTGCCTACCGACTTTAATTGACCGTTGAACATGAATCGCATCTTTGGCCGTCTAACGACGACCGTCCAACAGACGTTTGCGAGAGGACGTAACGCACTGACGGTGGTCAGACCGGCCCGAGTATCATGGTCCGTGTACACTTCTACGGTTTCACGTCAATACTTGGACAACGAGAACTTCAACATGCACAACACGATGGTCAACGACCCTACGTACGAGCTGACCGTCGTCAATCTCGATGTCAGAAAAGACTGGCCCGTCGTCACCGAAAAGCAATTCCATGAGTTGGTCATCCAGGACTTTCATACGAGGACGGCCACCGAGGTGTGTGACGATTTCCTCAGGATTAGTGTGTACGCCACGGGCAAAAATTTCAGTCTCATGGACACCATGTTTGACGGGCTACGAAATCAATTAATAGCAGTGCTACCGAAAGCCGCCGATCATCAGTTGATGTCCATATTTAGACTGATCCCGCTGTGGGGTGTCAAGAACGCCAAAGACCCTATTTATTTTAAATTGTGGTCAGAATTTGATAAAGAATGTATCGTGAGGTACAAAAAATGGAGTATAAACAAACTTTTATTATTCATGGATCACTGGTACATAATGAAATTATCGAGGTTGAGTAACTTTGTTTGGATGGGTGTAAGAAAAATGGCGCGTAAACCCTCCAGGTTAGTTTATTCATTAGATAGTTAGGTACTATCTGTTTAACAATAGGTATACCTACATTATTTTTCTTTTTACTTAATATTGTCTAAATATGGATTTTGTACTTATATGACATATATTATGGTTAAATAGTGAAATTTGAACATTTTCATCAATTTATGTTGATAACTAAGTTATTCTCATAAATAACCAGACATTAATGTAAATTACTAAGACATTTCATCATTGTAAATGGTATTACTAAAGAAAGATAAAACATTTAACCCTAATATAAACAATTGGGGACTCGGGTACCTACCGTTTTAATCAATATTATTGAATTTTTTCCAGTTTTTATTAAAACTAATTGATATTCTTTTAAATCCCCATTATTTTAACAGTTGTATATCAAGTAGTATATTTAAAAAAAAAAAAAAATGTTTTTGGATAATTTAATCTAGATTTGATGCATCAAACATTTTTATACGGTTATACAATAACTAGGTACTTCAGTACATTCATGTAAATATACGAATATATGTACCTATGTAGGAAATAAATTATGGATCCTGTTAAATTTACTGAAAAAGAAATATTGAAAAATTCATATTAGGTATACCTACACTGAATATTATTATATTACAAATTAGATAAGTATTGTAACGATAGGTGTGTGGATTTTTCATGACATAAATTTTAGGTATCATTTATTTATTGATCTAACCCATAATTTCATTGGTCCAACTAAAAACTAATATAATTCAAGATATTTATCACATTTAGTTTTATTTATAATTTAATAAAATTGCATATAATTCCTCATCATGATTATTTTTCTGTTCATATAATAAATAAAAATAGGTAGGTACCTAATTTAAATAACTGAAATATGTATACCTATACAGAAAACATGATAATATTACTATAAACTTGTAAAACTAAATTATGAGATATTTATTTTTGTTATTGTAATTATACCTTTTTTTTACCTTATCTAAATTTTTATATTTTTTGTTTTGTTGGGTTACTCATAAAGTCATAACTAGGTATATGCAGAGGAGATCCCAATTCAGTATTCTTAATAATGCATTTGTATAAAAATCTTTCAAAATTATAGTTTATAACTGGGAATTTCATACTATTTTGACTATTTTCTATAGATTTTGTATTTAAGAAACTGAACATACATTTACATACATAAGTACTTTTAAAAATATCTATAAGTTTCTTTATCTGGATTTTCGATACAAGAAAGTAAACAATACACATATTTATTAAAAATATATTTTTTATTGTCCTTGTAATTAGAGAATATTTTATACAGTGTTTTATATAACTAATAAACACTTTTCATATATTGTCATACTACCTAATACATATCTACTTTTATTGTACACAATTTATAATATGCATAATAATTTATAATAATGATTCATAGATTAAATTAACTTCATAACTTTTTCCATTTCTTTCACTTGATCATTTTAATATATTGAGTTTATTTATTTCAGATTAACACCCAAGCAATTAGTTCAGATGATGTTTTATGCAAACACAAGCAGAAAGTTTTTACCAACATTACCAATGTATGACATTGAACAAGAAATCTGTTCATATTACAATGATTTCAATATTAAGGAATTGGGCATAGTATCATTAGGATTCTTCAAAACTCAAACACCAATACGCAATCAGGAACTTGTAAGAAATATGTATCATTCTGTAATCAATGAAATTTCAAACATTCCAAGCATTGAGATAGCAGCATTTCTTAAGGTATTTGTAAAAATAACAAAATAAATATTTTTAATTATAAATCACAATAAAAAATAAATTTTGGTTTTTTTAAATATTTTTACACTTTAAATAATTATTTATTAATAATAAATATGTTTTATTCAACTATTATAATAAATTAAAACATTTGTTGGTATTTTATTATTTATTTTTAATGTATAGATATTTAAATATTGCACAAAGCCTCAAAATGATGATTTAATGTACAAACTAATGGATGAGTTAGCAAGAAAAGTCTATGACGTAAAATTAGTATGTTGTATGCATATGGCAATATTGGGTACTAATATATTGATTAAACACAAAGATCTTTTGAAGAAAATCTCACAACGAATAGTTGACGAAATATCTCAAGCACGAATTAAGGTGACATTAAACATAATTATATTTTGATTATGAACTTGAAATAGTTTTTTTTTAGGATTTAGAAAGAATAACACTGGCATTAACCATGCTAAATTATAATCCGCAAACAACACCTTGTATATTTGAGACAATTGTTAATGAACTTCGGAGTGATACAAGACTGATTGAATTTGAGCAGCATACTAAATGTTTCATTTTTACTTTATCATACTTAGCCATAAATAATATTTTTCCATATGATTGCATTTCAAAAGTTTTAACGACAGAAGTGCTTCAAAAATGTTTTGGTAAGTTTACACAAATATATACATATAATATATATTATACATTATTACAATTTTAAATTATGTTTAAATCAAATTTATTTACTACTCAATATTTATAAATGTATGTATAATATATATACATTTTTAATTTTTTTAGTAGCTATAATGAGTAGTAAAAATTTTGGAGTTTGTATGTTAATAATAGTGAATAAGTTCTAGTCGGTACATTGAGCATGACATTTATCAATTTTTCCAGTAGATACCTTAAGATTGAAGAAAAATTATCTTGTATATGATGTATACTAGGGGTGTTTAACCTTTTGGGAAGATTGGATCACATTAAGCGAGTAAAAGTTGCTTTAGGCCACATGCATTTTTATAATACATTTGATTTATAATTACAATACTGAATAGATTCATTTTTATAATACCTAATACATTTAATTTGAGTAGATATAATTTATTAAAATTAAATAAAGAGGGCTGATTTAATTTTTCTTTGAGTTGAATATCCGATTGTAACTCAATATATTCCATTTGAAATTTCCACAACAGTAATATGAACCGAAAATGGTATTGCGAATACAGAAAAAGGTAATAAGTAGAGCTCGAATGTTTATGACTTTGCATATTTTTGAGTACAGTCAGATTTATACCTAAATATGACATAAATTCGATTCATGAAGTCTAGATTTCAAATCTGTCAACTTCTTTTGCGTATTTTTGCATATTTTACATTTTTGAGCATATATTTGCATATAATGATTATTTCTAGTTTAAGTAGCATATTATTTATTAATATATTAAAAAATGCTCCATTTCATCATTATCTTAAACGCAGCGAGCTTTACCTAATAGTAGCCAAATAACTCTGCATTACGGGGGCAGTGTCGGTGGCGGCAGCTGCAGCAGCGAAAACAAACGTTTATCAGTAGGTATCTAGTAATTGTATTCCAAAGTCCAAACTCCATCGCCGTTAGTTATTTGGTAACAACTGACTTCTATTTTTATTGACATTCAATATACAGTCTTTTTGGTGCAGTTGGCCGTGTATACAATTTGTCCGATTTACATTTTTTTTTTTTTAATTACAATCAGAAAATGCCTAAAACTTCGTTGGGTAGTTTTGTTAAAGAGTTCGGTGAACATGTATTTAGTTCCGATGGTAAAGTGCTATTTTGAAAACTCTGCGAAGTTAAGTATCCGCAAATAAAAAATTTTTTTTTTACATTTTATATAAGTACCTGTAGATTTTTAATATATGGACTTTAATGCATATTTAATGAATTTTATGGCATATAATTGCATATTTTGATATTCTAAAATGAATATTTTAATAAATTTTTGGTCATTAACATCCGAGCTCTAGTAATAAGTAACTTAATTTTATTTTTAATATATTTTTAGTTATGTATTCTTAGTATAATTTTTTTCTTTATAATATATAAAAGACATCCCTAGTATATACTATATTGACATTTTAGATTTTGAGTTGAGTAAAGAAGTTATTGATTTTACAATAATGTTTATTATTATTATTTTCATATCTTATGCATTTCCTATAGTAATTTTGCACTTATTAAATTTCTGAATTTCTGCTATTTCCAACCATATTTTGTTTAAATAAAAAGAAATATAATAAAATTAAGATTGAAGAATGAAAGTTTGCTCAGAATAATATTTTTTATTGAATGTTCTGATTTATCATTGAACTAAAAATTAAAAATTAATGAATTAAAAAATTGAATACACTTATAAAAGTAAATGTATGTTATAGGCCTTACCCGATGACTTTATTAATTTTGTTTATATATATTGTTGTGGATATGTATGTGGATTTGTAAAATTGTATACAAGTGTTTGCTCAAGGCACCATGAACCAATAAATCTGAATGTTATCAAATTATTTTATTTTAGTAATTATTTATTATTATTCGGATACTGTATAGCTTAAAAGCAAATACTCCAATACCCATAAAGATTATAAATATAATTTATAATAATTATGGTGATACCTTTCAGGCTCAATTCCATTTTAGTTGTAACTTGTATAGTATGTAGGTATGTAAATTTATGATTTATGTATACTGTATAATAGACCAGAATTTTTTTAGCACATATTGTTAGGGTTGGAAAAATTGACCATTGTTTTCTAAAAATAAGTTCAAACCCCAAAGGTGATGTTTCATATGAATTAATGAATAAAGTGGGTAATCCGCGAATTAATTGGCTAGGCGTTGGACTTACTGTTTTTGGTTTTAAGTTTTTACCAATTATTTCTAAAATTTGTATTGGTTGGTAATATTTTAAGTTAAAATTAATTGTAATAATTAAGCTGTTACTTTCGAAAAATGTATACAAACTTAAAACTCAAGTCAAATTAATTGTGATATTAATATTAGTTGACAGTCAGGTTCATATTTCGATCGACCAATTGTGTACAATTTTACAGGTTAGGGTTTGCTCATCACAGTTATAAATGTCCAATATAAAAGGTGGTATTTCTTTACACTTAACGAAACTACTGGAAATCAAATAATGGCTTCTTCAAAGTACTAACGAGAACCAATTTACTTCCGAAAAAACTATTCCAAAACTCTTTTTCGACTTCTTTGATCAAAAAGTTGCTCACATAGAAAAAAATATATAAAAATAACAATCATTGTAAATACACGAAATTCTTTGATCCATTCAAATTCTAAAATTAAAACATAATTTAATTTTTATTACTTCGTTTTTTTGAAAGTATAATAATTTTAAACCCTATCAATATTATCATTAGAAGTTAACAAAAGCAAATTGTTCTCGTTATGTGTTAAACTAACGTTAAACACTATGTAAACTCGTACCACAAAAACTGACCAGCCCTGATGTCTTTCTTTTTCAGCTTATATACTTATTGAAAATGATTTGTTCAAAACTATTATTTAACCCATATATTTTTTAACTGTTATCTATTAAAGTTATTTTAATTAATATGTTTAAAAAGAACATTTAGTTTAGCTTATGTAAAATTATTGATATCACACATTGATCTGTTAACTTGCCAGTAGATTGTACATTGGTCTAATGCCAAATATTTTTATGAAAAATGTTAAATAATGCTTAAAAACTTATTTATTCTAGGAAAAAGATTATCAAGATTTACTATTCCACGTGATATTTTATGCTTAAATAATAGTCTGCTTATTGAATGTAATGATTATAATGGTCCACTTTTACCCGACACATTGAGACATTCTTGTAATGAAGTAAGTTATATTTTTGTTTACAATTTGTAACCCATTTTTAGATGCATTCATTTATAGTTGCCGATAATCGCTCTGTGGTCCTTCTGGCCGCATTACAACTTTCTAATTGAAATGTTATTATATTATATGTTATATATTGATATATTTTTAAATAAGATTAAATATTCAATGTTAATAAATAAAGTGGTCTATAATAATAAATTAGATTTTTGTAAATAGATGTGATTTTAAATGACAAAAGTATCTAGAAATTATATCACATTCAACCAGTGATGTTGTGAAAGAGGGTTATTTTAATCTGGGTTTTATTTATAATTGAAATGTATAATAGGTATATAAAGGTAAAAAAAATATCCTATGTCAATATTATGCAGTAAATGTCTTTTAAACTTTGGCAATTCAAGTAAAAATAAATTTCTTGTTGTGACTGCATCTAATGTATAAATTATCTTGTAAAGTTATTTGAAATATATGTATTATATGTACCTATATTGCTATATGGTAAAATGCATTAATTACAAAAATAGCAATTGGTGACTTTTCGTTATATTATTATTTCTTTAAAAATATTGAAGTATAATAAGTTTAGTGTGGTTAATATCACTACAATTATTTATACCATACATTAATCTTATTTTTCTCTTAAATAATTTTAAATGCATAAATATAAATATTTCGGGTAAATTCATAGTTTTTAGTTATTAATCAAAATGAATTAATAGTGTGAATAACAAAATAAGTAATACCCAAAATTATTTTATTAAAAAATAATGTGAGTAGTTACTAGTATGTTCATATTTAATGTGTTGACTGTGTATGGATACTAATTGGCATCTTATATAAATTTGCGGAATAAAATTTACAATTCAAAACGTGCGCCTCATTGAAATTTGATCTCTGGGTATCTATTTCGTAGATTATTTCTAAATATATATGCATGTGCCATACCCGCATATCTGTAAATGGTAGTAGTTTATTTGCATTATTTTTTTATGTTTATTAGCTTATTATTAATGTATAGTATTATTTATAATCAAAGTATTAGTATTTTTTTAGATTTTAGTTGTTTTTAAAATTTCGGTTTTGTTATGATTACAAAATACATTGTAGAAGTAATTTTATTTTCAACATTTACATTTGATTTTGTTATTTATTTAATGTGTATAGGTATGGTGTTATATTTCAATATTTCCATATATTAGCAAAAATGGTTTATTCTTATATAAACTATAAATAAACACTATGCAAATTTATATTAATGTACACTATATAAACAATATTACTAATTCTCATGATCCCAAAGGGAAGAGTCTGATAGTTCATAAGTTCAAACATTTCAAAAACTTGAAAAACATTTTTTCAAACAAAATGCGTATTAGGAATAAGCCCCAAAAAACACAAATGCAGTCAACATGTTGAAAAAATTATTATACATCCTTCTAATTCGTAAAAAAAAAAACATATTATTCATACCTATTTTGTAAATTATTTTGATAGATTATGGTTTAAAATTTTCTTTTCTAAAACATTCAATTATATATTTGAAAACATTTTAAAAATTAAACAACTACATTTTTATGTTTTTATTTGAAACAAAAAATGTGTCATACTTGAGTATAACTTTTATAATTTAAAACTTACATTGATATTTATTGTTTATAATACAAAACTGCTAAAAGCAAAATTAATAAAATTAAAAGTGAATTTTTATTGTTTTAAATTAATATTAACTTAATTTGAATAATTATATTAGATTTCATATTTTATTGGAGAAAATGATAATTGTAAATATCCTGTTGTTTTTTGCTATAGGTACTACACGTCTATTATACTTTTAACATCTAAAATTATTAAAATTTCTGAACCATTGCATAAAATGTTTATGTTAAAACGAACTATCAACTTAAAATGTAATTTATAAATTTTTATATCATATTGATTTATATTTAAATTATTAATGATTAATATTATTACTTAAAATAATTTAAATTTATTATACATTTTGAATAGTAAGCAGTAAACAAAACATATTTAATCATATTAATTAAATCATATTCTGTTCATTCTTTAGCATTTATCATGGCACATACCTACTTTAAACACATATAACAAAGAAAGTGCTGCTGAAAAAAACACTATAAAATTATACAGTGGACTTTTAAAAATATTTAAAGACGAATCTTATTTACATATATGTTACCCTCTACCGCATCATCATAAATCTGGTAAGTATTTATAAAATTTAATGATTGTCATTATTTATTAATCACATTCCATTACTTATTAGTTATTATCCTTGTTATTCCTAGATATATTATTTTGCATCGGGTTTGATGGCAAACCTGTAATTATTCCTGAAAATATGAAAAGTAAAATTGCATTCAATGATTTTGATAAACCACCAGAATTAGGAAAATGGTTTGCTATGATAATTTTTTCAAGAAATTCAGTACTTCGCTATAGTAATGAATACAGTGGTCTATCATCATGCAAAATCCGTCAATTAAAGAAACTCGGCTATGAACCAATTGTGGTAAGAATTGTAGTATAATGAGCTAACATTTATTTATTACTATTTTTATTTTACAGACAAGTGCCAGTAGTCTTCTTCTTCTCCATTGCCTTCTCTCCCAACTATTTTAATTATTGACTATCTCCCACATCTTCATTTATCCTTACCTTCCTTATATCACTTGTCATCACATTCCTCACTTCTTTCAGTCTTCCTCCTCTTCTTTCCATCAACATTTTCCAACAATTCCTTTACTAATCTTACTGTTTCAGTCTCTTCCCTTCTTAAGAAATGCCAGCGGTTATCTATACAGGTTGGCGTTTGAGGCGTTATCACGGTCGATGCGGCGTTTGTAGTGAACTAATAGCGCTAGTAGTAGTGGAACCGCCTATTACACGTAAAGTATACAAGAAAATATAGTTTTCATTAGAAAACAAAGTAGTAGAATCTTAATTATAAAACGGGAAATTCTTCATTAGATGTAATTATTTTTGCATTTTTATGATTTATAGTTCGTTCTCATTATATGTATTTTTTTTAATAAATTTGACCTACTGTTGTAGGCACCAAATTAATTAATCTTACTGATAAGCGATAACTAAAAAAATTGTATTTTATTTTATTAAATCAATATAATCTTTACAATATACCTACCTAATAACAATCGTTAGAAATTGTTTTTCAATATTTATAAAGTACCTATAATATACTTGCTACATGATTGTGTGCTTTGTTCTTACAAGTTACTTTTGGAACCTAGACACTACCTAATCACTATAAACAAATGTACAACAAAAAGTTCTAATTATACTTTATAAATATCAATATTGTAAAAGTTATATTGGATTTAATAAAATAAAATTGTTTTAGGCTTTAGTTATCGCTTATCAGTAAGATTAATTTTAAATTTTGGCACTAAAATAGTTGATCAAATTTATTAAAAACCACATTTTCCTGTATACTTTACGTGTAATAGTCAGTTCAACTACTACTAGCTCTATTAGTTCACTACAAACACCACTTCGAATTGACTAATGCATTATAGCATAGGCACGAACATCAATCTGTGTAGATAACTGTGTATATGCCCCGAGCTATCTTAATCTATTCTCTCTCATTTTGTGAACTATCGAAGCTACACCTATACTACCTCTTATATACTCATTCCTTATTTTATCTTCTAGTTACTCCATTCATTCATCTTAAAATTTCTGTTATGCTCATTCTCTGTTCTGTCTTTTTATCTACTGCCTAACATTTGTTTGTACATTGTTCCATACATCATTGTACGTCTCACCACTGCCTTATTAAATTTACCTTTTAACCTAATAAGGGTATTTTCGTCACACAAAACACCTGATGCTTTCTTCCATTTCATCCACACTTAATCAAACTAGTGCCAGTAGTATTGTAGTATTGAGAATAATTATTATAATTATAATTTCATTATTATTATCAATAAAATAATGAAAAGACAATATAAAAACTTGAAACACTGTAACTTCATTGTTAAACAATATTTTATAAAAATGATAAGTCATTTTCTGAAAAATATTCTCTTTTTAAAAATTAGTTTTGATCTTAATTTTAATGTGGACGATATACTTTTTGTTTTATGTAGTAAAATTTTAATATAATTTAAATTCAGTTTTATGTTGCAAACCGTTCTATAGCCTACAGTTTCAATCATTCATTCCATAGATTCTTCAAGTTTTGATTATTCTGTGCCTTAAATTATAGCTTAACCTTTGGATGCTTTGGTTTTAATTTATGTACCTTAACTACTACATAATTTGCTATTTTACTTTTAACTGTTTTTAACTAAATTTATTATCTTATTTTTCTTTTGCTATTAATTGCTATCTGGTGTAAAATAAATAAAAATTATATTGTCAATTAGATATATACAGACCGGAAATATGGGTATCACTTTGTCTTATACATTTTGTGTAATTTATTTTATACATCTGTAGACGCAATGGTAGCTTATGTCTTGGATGACAGTATAATCCCATTCCCTATATATATTAAGGAAAAGGAAAATTATTTTATTTTAAACATAAATTACTTGTATTGTTCTGTTAATATAATTAATAGTAATTAAATTTGAAAACTGTCTAAAGTGTGAAGCCGACTAATTTAATAATTATATTAAATTACCTGTGTAATTGTCAATATAGATGGCAGTTGCCATGGGAGGACAATAATTGTTCTGATGTTTGGCTATGCCACTATTGTACCATAATAGTATAACATAATAAATAACATTTCATGCATATGTGAGTGATAGAAATTAGTTTTTCTTCTGGATCATTGACTGTTGCAGTACTGAGTGTTTTATTATAATAGTTAGATTAGGTTGTCTAATGGAGTTGCATATCTAACAGCGGCAATGTTATTCAATCTTATTCAACTACTATGCTGAATAATAATCATTTTTACTGTATGAAACTTTGCACATTTACAATTTTATATTATAATATATAATTTGTAATATTACAATTATATAATAATGTGTATACTTGATTTAAATTGCATTATTGTTCTTCAATCTTTGTATTTTAAAATGTATCCTCTAGTATAATTAACCTTTAGTTGCCTAGTAGATGACACTGGTAACTGTGTTATGTATATTATGCAAAGCTGCTCAACACTCACTATTTCTCATGTTTGTGTTATAAAAATAATTTTACCAGTTAACCTTTTTACCAATTTCTTTTCACCATCAACCCTATTTATTAATAATATTTATTTGAAAAAATTGACATATTACTGCACTTATGCACACACCTGTGATTATATATAATAAAAATATTTTTATTTTAGTAATTAGAATGATTTAATGACAATAATTGTATTACATTTTTACAGATAACTTTTGAAGAGATCACTAAATGTGATAACATTGACATTTTTATATCCCACAAATTTAAGATTCATGGTATAGTTTTAAAATAAACGTAGTAACCTCATAGTTTATGTGTACACTTAATTAGTATTATTTTTGTGTTAAAATAAATAAATAATTTTCTTTAATACCTTGTACTTTTGAGTGTAAAATATTTTATCAAATTGTATTTTTATCATATTATAATATTATAAAAAATATTTTAGTTCTAGAAAAATTGATTTTTGTAATAATTATTATAATTATTTAATTATTACAGAATTTATTAGTGTTATTATTTATGAATTAATACCTATATAGTAATAAAAACTGTGTTTTTAAATCTTTAATTAAATATTAATGAAATAATTTGAATTTCAGTATATATAATAAAAAATAAAAATGATTAAAGATTTATAATTTTCTTTCTGGTGGGTAAAAACTTATATATGGATTTGTTCTTTTAATAACTTATTGTTATAATATTGTTATAGATGTATTTACAGTGGTTGTATACTAAGTACTTTATATATTTTAGTATGTCTTATAACATCACAGAATTTAACACAGTTAACTTTCCCTTTAATTTCAAATACGATTCTCTTTTTCCGCTTTCTCATCGTTATGTGTCAATGAAAGTTCCAGAAAAAATTGAGACTACCTGATCAAAATTAAAATCACGTTAGTCATACTCATGTATTGGTCATAACGGACAACTAGAAGTTCGAACCTTGGCAGTTGTATTGCAGCTTTCAATGAAAGAACTATGATTCTTCCTCTGTGTACCCACAACAATTTTAACATTATTTTTCTTATCCCATTTGTATTATTTTCTTGTGTTTTATTTTATTTAATTCTGTCTGTGTAAACTTAAAGCACCATGTGCTAAGAGTTTATTTTATTTAACTCTAGAAAGCTGCTCTTAAAATTTGTATTTCATGTATGGTGTAAGTTGTAGTATTTTTATGTGTTTTATTACTTAGTTTATTAATTTTCATTATTTAACGTCTCGTTATAATGTATTAATATTCACATCTTTCTAATAACTTTAACTTAATTAATTATTTTAAAGTAACTTAAATATAATGTAAACAAATCATTCAAATGTTCAATAACATTTAACTTGTATAAACCAGATGTACTCGTCCTTAGTCATCGTTTATTGCATTAATAAATTAACTTACCAATTGTCTAATTCTCATTTATTTGAGCTGTTATCCATCTTTAAATAATTAATAATGTAAATGTTTATGTATTTAAATTCCATGACCTTCCAGCTATATCACGGTATACCTCGGTCCGTTCTGGGCTCATAGTACTGCCTATGGTCTGTTCTGGGCTCATAGTACAGCCTATGAGTCTATGTAAGTTTGGATCCATTGAAAGGTCTAAAAGGTCTGTACGTTTACAAGTTCTACTACGTTCAGTGCGACAAAAAGACAAGTCCACTTTTTTTGGAGAATAGTTTTTATCTTCTCCTGAACAATTTTATTAAGTGGACTTATCTTGTTGTTGCACTTCAAATGAAAAAAATTACAGAAAAATATGATTTTTGTTTGTAAATACGTTTTTCATTAACTATTTTATCACGATTAATAACGAGTTAAATTAAACTTTAATATACTATAAAAAAAATTATCAAAAATTGTATTTAGAAAATATTCCAAATACCTACATAAAAAATATTCTGTTGAATACATATAGATGATAAAAATGGGAAATTCATAAACGTAAGATTATATTGAAATCACTTTTATAATATTAATTTATAAACATCATTTCATCAATAAAAATTATTATTATACAAATAAACGAATTTAAAATTGAGAATAATTAAAAACTAATAAAATTGTCGCAATAAAAATATTAATTATGTTTAAGACATATATACATAATAATAAAACGAATAAATTCAATATTACACAAAACCATGATTTCTTTGTCATTTGGTTAAATACGTATTTCGAACTTTGGTAATCATCATCAAGGCACAATAACGACATATATATACTTTAAAAATACTTTCATAGAAAAGTATTTAGAAAATATTCCAAATACATACCTAAAAAATATTCTGTTGAATACTAGGTACCTAAATCTGCGTATTAATGTTCAATGCGTGGGGCCAAGGATGAGGCCCCAATTACAAAAATTGGTAATTTTTTAAGAATCCCCAAAAGTGTTTTTATAAATAAAAGCGATAGATCCTAGAAGGAAGTACACATGGACATTTTAACCTTGTACTTATGCACATCGAGGTCCGCACCACATATGGAGAGTGATCAGGTGACGCCATCGATGACCGTCACATTACCTTCTACCGAGTGTTTAATATCATCCATATCATACACCAAACGATGGATGACACGGTTTCAACAATATCTGGAAGATAGAGTCCAATTAACGTCAATTATAGACGTCAATCGTTGTCTGGATTGTCTGGTGATAATTTAAGGTAGAATAGCGAATTCTAACGGAGTTTTAACGAACCAATCAGCTATACGAATCGTAGGCGCGCTCATGTTACCCATCAGTTGTCAAAAGGTTTTCATATTTCCCAATACATTTTGTCCTTAAAAATGACAACATTTTTACTAAGTTAATTATATATTGTGTTTACGGAATACAACATAAAAAAAAAATTAATATTTTGAAAACAAATACATTGAAAGCTTGAAAAAAATAAATATTTTCATATAATAAATATAACACAACATAAATATAATTCAGTGATTTTATATGTGTCCCAAACCTATTATGAATAATGTAATAATACATATATGATAGTAATTATTTATATAATTTTATTATGATTTAAGCGTTGAGTTGATATTCTATATAATGTGTGGATTAATATAAACGCCTTTCAAACAGACTTATATTCCAAATGTGTGTATAAAAAATTTAATATCAGTGACAAGGATTTAAACAATATAAAATCATTAATATACATGATTTATGCACAATATATCTGAGGTATATTCATTATACATCCAATAGATCGCACCACTAGGATATCAATACGGGTCGGGGAAGTTGTCCGAAATGGCATTGCATCGAATGTGAGATGTTCAGTTGAAAAGTTAAAATTAACTTAATATTAACATATTAATTCGTTTATATATATACTAAATAAATATAATAGATTACCACTAATTATTTCATCAATAACATTATTATTATTCAAATAAACAAATAAAAAATTTAGAATAATTAAAAACTATTAAAATTGTCGCAATAAATATTATTGAAAACAAAATACAATATAATTCCCACAATATATATTATGCATAAGACAAAAATACATAATAATAAAATAAAGATAATCAATTCATTAAAATATGATGTTTTTTTTTTATTTGGTAAATATGTATTTGGAATTTTGGAAATCATCATCAATACACACAATAACAACATATATATAGTTTAAAAAATACGTTCATAAAAAAGTAATTAAAAATATTCGGAATACCTACGTAAAACGTATTCCGCTGAATATTATCCTAATCTGGGTATCGGTGTTGAATGCGTGGGGCCGAGGGAGGCCCCAATTACAAAAATTTGGTATTACATTTTACT
>JAIPRL010006208.1:0-28470 GCA_025469235.1 Pemphigus obesinymphae | reverse complement strand
TATTTTGGGTTAATAATAATAAGCCTTTGTCGTCGTTGCTAGATTGTGTTGGATTGTGTTAGAGTTAAAACGAACGCAGGTCATAGTTTCTAGGACCTGTTTAAAATAAATTAGAAAACTTTATTTAAATCAGTCTAACGACCCGGTTCAAAAGACCGATTAGTGTAGTAGGAAATAGCCAGCCGACTGCTCCTTAACTGGATAAGATTTGGTATGGGTATCGACGGTCCCTATGCCGAATGGGAGACGCGTTGCACTTCAAATTACTAATTTTATGAAAAAATAACAAAATCTATAATTTTCAAGATTTGTGTAATTTTAGAAAATGTGCTATCAATCAACATAACAGTAAGGTCTACAGGTACCTACTCTGTGAAATTTTAAATCTTTATACTCATTTTATTCCCGAAATCCAAATACATTTAAAACCCAAATAATGAATATAATCAATGTTTTAAATATCTAATAAATGTAATCAAATAAAATCTTATAAGATAGTAAGTATTCACTGTTAATTTGTATATGTAAATATCTAAATAGGGATAAAACGCTGAATGAGATTTTTCTGAATACGTATATTATAATCGGCTCATATTATATATAGGTAGGTACTGGATATATATTGTTTTATACTTCGTAATATTATTGTATTATATATGATTTTTTTATCTTTTTGTATGGAAAACTCATTAGAGCAACTAAAATACCAAGTAAAATGTAATTAAAATGTCAACATATCCTATGGCCCAAACTATATATAAGAAAAAACAACAGACCATTCTAATCGGTCTGTGAATTGATCATATTAGACTTACACATGGATACTTAATGGTAAGCGATAAATAACCGATATGTTTAACTTGAGGTACTCTAGTAATTGTTTAATAAGTTTAATAAGTAATTGCCAACTGGTGATTATTTAACGATCCTATGACATCAAACAACTCTTGGTCAGCCTAGTAAAAGCACTTTGTCCGGATCTTATAGCAATCGTGAATTTATTAAATTTTCTATAAAACAGTGAATTGTATGATAAAGTTAAAAAATAATTATATCAATTTCTTCCTATCTACTATAAATATTAATGATTGTAATTATTGTAATACTGTAAATTGAATATCTGTATCAATCTAACTTTTCAATCATTAATATTTAGATAAACAAAAAAAAAAATCTATATTAAAAGTATATATATATATTTTTTTTTGATAAAAATACTAAAGTGAGTAGATAATTGTAAAATATAACTTATTATAAAAGTATACATTTATAGTTCCGAAGTAAACTGTGAATTATATATAGATATTGTAGGGCTAATCGTATCTATTCGTTATGGTCATATTTTGTTCAAAACATTTTTAATTAAAACGTTATTAGGGTGTTAAGCACTTTTCAATATCAGTTATTGTTGTACTTAAAAACTCCATTATTTTCTAGGTTATATTATAACAACATAAATACTGTAACGTTACGTTACATAATGCATTTTCACGGAATTCTCGAATTTTGGTATAATGGGAATAAAAGAATACCGTTAAATAAAAAATCATTACTACTATAATGATATTGTGCATACACATATCGCAAACTTTTAACACAATAAATATACATATTATTATATAGAATTAATATACTAATTTGTATAACTTACATACATAGTTCTAATATTTGTAAAATCCCGAAGAATGTTTAAAAAATATACATTTTGTGCTACAAATTGTTCAATAAATAATGGCGTACAAAGATATGTCAGAGTAAGGGACCGCCTAATAATTAATTAAAAAGTTTTTTTTAAAATAATTCTAATAATTATTATATTATAAGAATTATTTATTTTGCAAAAACATAAATAAAACAAGAATACGTATATATTGTAAATTAATCTCTTCGTAATATAAATTGTTGAATATATTAGATTTCCCACCAATAAAGCGTATTTACTATTTAGGTAGGTACTAATTTGCAATGAACAATTTTCATTTGTTAAATTTTAAAGAAAAGAGTATGTAATTATTTTCAAATTAAACATAATTTATGAACATATTTGTTGTTCTTTAAAATAATAATTATTTTAAATATATTATGCTATTCTCAATAATATTATGTTAATGAATTTTAAACATTTTAAAATGCTTTAAGTTAAAAAATAACAGTATTTACAAAATAATAATAGATACCTAATTATACCTATATATCTTAAATTTTATACTGACTCGTATAAAAAAGTTAACTTAACTTAAGTTAATAAGTTTTTTTTAACTCAACTTAACTTAATCGTTAAGAAAAAAATAATTATTCATTTTGAACTTTTACTATATTTTCCTATTACCTTAACCGAGTTAAAAAAAATCATTAACTTTTCGAGTAGAATTTATAACTTTTTTATTTTAAATTCTAATAGTGGCGAAAAGTAGTTACAAGTGATTAATAATAACCAGGTATTTTGCATTTTGCTTTATATTATTTTCTTTTTTCCTATACCACCTCCTAAAGGAAATGAAATATTAATTTTTTATTTTCAAATCCAAATTGCAAATTTTTTACTTCAGTTTATTATAATTTGGATTAAAAGTGCTTATTTGGTATACAATTTATATTATTAAAAATATAAAAATGTGTTTTTATACATGTTTATATAATTTATAACCTCGATTTATCAGTGTACTATGTAAAGAACCTAGAATTATTTTATCTGAAAGTATTCATTTGAATAAAATATTATATAAATTATATTATAATATTGATCCATTAACATTTTTTGTATGCTATAATTAAAAATATATTTTTTTTAATAATATGAAATAATATGAGTATAATACAAAATATGCACGGGAAACAGGTACATAATAGTAACAGTATTACATCTTAAACAATTCTAAAAAACATATTGATTTTATTTTATTTTAATTCGATAAATATATCTTTTACTTTAATTAAGATAAATTTAGTTCCTTATGTTAACGAAATTTATCTCACGAGTATTAGTATATTGTACTTATTCTTCATTAATTGTTATTGTATAAAATAATACACGAGTTCAATTTGTTTACATTTATATTGATACGAAATTCGTTAACATTTATTTTAATGTAAAAATATAATAAATATCTATTACTCAAACAACAACTAATATATTATAATTTATTTAAAATTTTCAATTTACTTATTGTGTGGTATGTAGTAGCACAAAAAACCATTAGAAATTTACATTACGGGGTGGAGTTTTTACAAAATGTTTCAAGAAATTGGGCAAATAATAATAAATTGTATAAATAATAATTGTATAAATGTGTTGATATATTGTGTATATTGTGATATGTTGTGTGATATGAATTCAGGGGCGGTTCTGGGACTCAAATTTCGTACGGATATAAATATATTTATAAGTAATCTATAAGCTGAACTTAAATCCTACATTTTCCTAAGCTACAGTTTTTCCCTTAACAGTTAATACACATAAAAATATTAATACAAAAAATACATATTTTTTCTTTATTCTTTATACAAAAAATAATTTAACATACCTATTATAATGTTAAAGCATTATGTAAACTATATTTTTACTATATCTTTATACTATATCTGAAATTGTAATCTTCTATTTTTTATTTTTCCAAACACATCTAGAGCAGGAATCGGGTCTTTTAAAAATTTTTCCGAATTCTCTTTATCTAGATCCTAGATAATAAAGTAAGGTTACTCAATCTTGGACTTTGCATTGTAGCTCTCAAGTAAGTCCTAATATGCCGTATAGTAGAAAAACTGCATTCAACACTATCTGAGAATACAGGAATTACCATGGATAATTAAACTACTTTTCTCAAGTTGGTGAAGGCTTCGCCATAATTACTTATTTGTCGATGTACATCAGACATTGTTGAAGCGTCTAAAAATAAAGATTTCCCAATTAAACACTGATTTTTTAATACTTCTATAAAGTCAATATTATTATATGGTTGATATGTATTTGTTATGATACTCAACAAATCAGTATTTAAAAATTCATTCGACTTTGGATCACATACATATTTTGTAGTATTTGATTATTTTCGGTGAATTTAAATACCATTTCATTGTTCATGCAGTCTAAAATATTGAAAAAAATAACTTTAAATTCTTGTTCTCTTTCTTTATAATCTAAATTTTGATTTTCTCTTCTGCTGACTCCAACTGGTAAATAAGTTATGTAGTCGTTAAGTAATGATGAATATTTTTGGTCTCTTATAGGATGTTGTTGGTGAACATTAATTTCAATATCAGCAGTCTAAAATAATCTAGTGCTAATATAATTGCTCCATTGTAAATGTCAGAACACATTTCTTTTGTCCTTAAATTGTTTAATTGTTCTACGGTGGACTTGATTAATTTTCCAAAACGACTATAATATAAAGATGCTGATTGTCAGCTTAGTGTTAGAGTATTTACTATTGTCAGAATATAATCTAATCAAAAAATTAATACAATTGTTATAAAAGATTTTATCTGCACCAGTAGATCTTTTGTTTCAGCAGCTTATTTATATTTCACACTTTTTGAACACTCTTGTAATGCTAATAAAACTGTCCCAACTTTATTTTAAAGTAGCGAATACTTTTAAATTTTGACACCCAGCGTGTATCACAGTGCATAGGTATTTTTTTCCAGTTTTAATAAAAAATATTTGATGCCTTATAGTTGACAATGATTGAAATGCGTAAATTGTCTCTAAAATATCTATTACTTTATTGAATTTTTTAAAAGGTGAACGCAAAAATTTTGGTGCGGGCAGCTGACCACCCTGCCCGTACGCTAGAACCGCCACCGGATATGAAGGACATTTCTCGTTCTGTAAACGTTAATGGACCTTCGCAAACAGAATTTTGACCTAAACTGAGATAAAAATGAAAGATATACACCAAAACATGTTGCATTTTGGTATGCGATGAAAAACGCTTTATTAATTCCAGTGCTAAGGTTCTCATGGTAACGGACAAGACCGTGAACACTTTGAGTCTAGTTTCAGGTAAATGGTCTGGACTTAATTGAATGGCATTTCACCTTGGCCATTGATCTTCGAAAAAACATAAAAATTTGGGTCCCTTTCATTAGATGGTCGATGAAACTAAAGACATCGGTAAAAAACCGCGTAAGGCTGGATCTGTTGAATAGACGATGGTTGATATAGGTGAATTTTTGCGAGCCTATTGGTAATTAAAATTTTAAAATATTTCTGATCCGATGTCAACCATGACAGTACAATGGAAGAAAGTCGGACCAGGCTTCGATCAGTGATATGGATAAATTTGACGACAGAACTTGATATGTGTGTTGAAGCATCCGAGCCAATATTAAAACGTCACACAGCTTCAAACGTGATATCGAGAGTGATTCATTGGCCATAGAATCCTTTAACGGTGGGACCTTTGTCTTACATGTATAGAAGTGAACCAATATATCTCCAATACTATTCACTATACGCAGGTATAATGTGATGGCGTATCCTTTAATAGACGTATTTGCGAAACCCAATAGCTAAATTTCTTGGTAACAGGCAAAATCAATATGACGTGGTATATTTAAAGAAAATACTGACGGCCATTAAAAACAAAATTGTTGCTACACGGAAAGTAGATAATCGGGCAGTGGTCGTCCTAATCAAGTTTGTTGCACCACAAAAGTTGAATAAAACATTTTCCTCACAGTAAAATAGAGGCTAGGGCACCGATTAGATTAAACAAATGAATGATAATTGAAAGTACTTGACGCTTGGTAGAGAATGAATGTTCAACACTAGTATGATACTCAAAATTATCGGCTTCAGTGTCCTAGTGTAAGCTGAGAACTTTAACGGATACGGAATTTATTCAGATTTCCGGACAAATAGAGTCAAGGACAGTTGCACTGTTGCTGGTCAATTTACTTAATTCACAAGTGCCACTACGATGTAGACCAATGATATTCTGTTTTCGAAGTAGTGACTGTTTTTCTATGTCAGCGCCAAATACGATATCGTCGACGTAAGGAATTCGAGTGTGGATGTCCTTTGCCAATGGAAGACGATGACTCGTCAAGCTCGTATAAACAATGTATAGCGAGATATGGAACACAATTAAGAGTGTATGTAATTGTACATAATTCGAATTCTTGAAGTTGGATTTCGGGAACATCGTGCCAAAATATATGTTGAAATTTACGATCTTCTGATCGAATTAAAATTTGCCCATACATTTTAACGATGTTGGCGGCCATAATATGTCATCATATGTAATTTTACATATGGAAACAAAGTAGAATATCACGTAAATCTGTTTGTAACTTCGGACCGGTGCATAGCAAGTTATTCAACGAACGACCAGACGAAGATAAGGTAGAAGCATCAAACATAGCACGTATTTTTGATGTTTGGCATAATGAGGAATAAAATAGCTTCACGCTTCAGGGGATGGCACCATATGTCCCAACGTTTAATACTTGGTCATAAATTTTCGTATAAAATTAGGGTTTTTTTGTTTACACGTTTTTCGAGATCCGCACCAAAAAGAACGTTGATCCGTGATGGGATATCAAAATCCTTGTCAGCAATTAGAAGATGTTGATATTGATGATGCATACTGGAGGGAGCAATGATGTCGGATTAGAAACGTCATTTGGATAGATCAAGTCGAGCTAAGAAGTCGCTTGTCATATCCGAAACCTGAGATCCACTGTCGTCTAATACACGGACGGCATGTGTCCATCCCTAGACGTCTTTGATATGAACAATTTCTGTACCTAGTACAACTGCGGAGTTGGTGCGAGCTGCACCCGTAAACGATGTAGATTGGGCATTCGAATTGGTTCCTATAGACAACAATTTAGATTAAGCAAAATTTAATAGCGTAGATGATCACATGAGTGACAGACAGTTTTTGACGGGCAAGCTTGAGTCATATGTCTTGGAAATATACATGCGAAACATAGTTTGCGCAAAACAACTGTATTGCAGTGCTTATTGGTAGATAATTCGTTGAAAAAACGGCGCGTGACACGTTTAAATTTAAATTCTGTGTGGTACACCTATTTTATGCTATATGATATTATTATATATTTGATTAAAGTTAAATTTAAATATTTCAAAACACAATTATTTATGATATAATAGTAAATTTATAATACATAATGTTAAGAAATAATATATTGTAGAATTCATAGATATTATAAATATTATAGATATGATGTAATTATAGATATGATGTAATACAATTACATGTACATACAAAATTAATTTTAAGACAAATTCAAGCTTATCTTCATATAAAATATGAGTATAATTACTATAAAATCAAGACAGCTAATATTAAATTAGCAATAGTATATTTACATTCTATATAAATTATATATTAAATATTCTATATATTTATATCTGGAATATGTTTTACATTAAAAAAAGAGCATAATATAAATAAGTAGGCCGGGAAAGAATTTTGAAATATATACCAGAATATGGTGAGAGTACTACATAAAATGAGTTTATTTGAAAGTGCTAAATTATATTCTTCTTCCTTATCAACAGGGAAACATATTAAGATAACTAAACATCATTTTATTAAAAATGGGTACAGCATTGTATGTACAATATGTATGATGACAAATCAAATATCCTAATATAATAATTTCTATCTGTAAAGACTAAAATTTTGTAAAAATATATTTTAGTTTTAATAAAATATCAATATATGAATTTTATATTGTTTATGTATTAAAATAACGATATTTCTAAAAGAATACAATAAGTACGATTACGTTTAAAATACTTTCAAAATCTTCATAGTGATTAGTGTTACATTTATTTATTTAATTCATTACATTAAATTATTCAAATATACAAAATGTACAATATGAGTAAAATACTTGTTAAAGTACTTTGAATGCATTTACAGAATATCTACCAAAAATTATTCTGAATGTGCATTCGAATATTATTTATGACAATGGTATTTTCAAAATATTTGGAATACTTTACAAAAAGTATTTAAAATATTTTTGAATAATTTTGTTTATCTATACTTGTTCGTACATTTACTAAATTGCATTAATAAATGTTTTTGAGGGGATCCAAATATTTCAGATTCTGAGCGAACAATTTTAATTGACGTTTAATGGAAACATAACAAAATAATTTATTTTAAACATAAAATTGGAACACCAAATGTTTTTTTTTCAAGTAATTAAATACTTTTAGAACAACTTTAAATACTTTATTAAATACACAATATAAAACAATAATAATCATGAAATGGTATATCACATTATTTTTATTTAAGATTTATATTATATATAAATATATATTTATATATATATGTGAAGTATTACTTCAAAAATATATTACTTCGATAAATCGTGTTATTATTTTAAATTTGTATTGAATATATTGCGATCATCCGATTTTGGACATTTACATTTGACATACAGCTTAAGATCTTAATCTTTAAGAATACTACGTCATAAGGTTTTCTTCCCGCTGGAAGTTCATAAATGACAAGAGATTTACGTATCTATAGTATATCTTGAAAATCCCAACTAAGACGGCCCGTCAATAAATAAGCTTTAAATCTATGGTCTGTCCGTAAAAATTAAATTTGAATTAAAAGAACATTTATTAAATATTGATCAATATATTCTAGATAAATAATAATATCTATTGAAATTCACGTTGGTAACAACTACTAGGACATGAAATACATATAGATGTTTCAAATATGAGTTTATAATTTTGGAACTTTAGTCATTGGTAATGATGTAAAATTACGGTAATAATCTTTTACGAGAATATTCTCCAAATTGAAAATTTTTGGAAATTTTATGTTTTCAAGCCATATTTTATGAATTTAAAAATTATATAAAATATTTTTGCTAAAGTAATTAATTTTAGTACCTATTATTGTTGTGGTCATAATTGTACGATTATAATAATAATGATCGAATTTCATTATTGTTAATGACTGCACTTGAATGCTCTAAAAAATAAGAAAAATGTTCTAAAAATATGCAGCAATATTAAAAAATGTACTAAAAAGATGACCTAAAAATGTTTAAAAATGTATTTGAATTCAACAAAAAACAATTCTGAGCAGTTTCGTATATTATTTAAAAAAAATAATCACTATAAAAAATGTTCCTTTATAAAAAAAATATAATTAAACTCTTAATCTCCTACTTTAATCTCACAAACATTATAAAATAAAATATTTCCATCGGTAGAAAAAATGTTTTCACCATTAAATTCACAACATACGCACGTAACCGACAACCATCGTACGGTTTAATTTTCGGCATTTTTGTTAATACAAACGATAAACGATACAATATTATGTACATATGGCACTATTCGAATTACTCCAACACTAACGTACGACTGTACGAGTATGACATACTAATCGGTCTACTATTTACCGTTATCGAATATTATAATATAATATATTATATTATTATTATTATTGAATATTTTACGTATAGGTAAAACCAGCCGGTCGTTATGACTATGACTAAATTATGAAACATAATAAATATTTTAAAATGTTTAATACATATTTTAAAATTTTTTTATTCTTCGTTAAATTCTATATAATATGTTTATTTATTCATACTTCAAGCATAAAATATACATAAAAATGTCCTAAAATTGAAAAAATGCCCTGAAAATCTCAAATAATACTTTTAAAACACAAAATATTAAAAAAATGCAAAATAAAAGATTTGTTTTAAAATTTTCTAATGTATAAATAGAATTTTGTACTTGGAAAGCATTGCCCTAGACCACCCATTAAAAAATGTGTTTTGCATTAATATCCGCGCCTGATTAATGACTAATTAGCGATGAATGATGTTACATTGATAAACAATATAATTAAAGTTTTAGATGCATTTTTCTATAATATTCGAATAAATTTCCTATTAAAATAATTTATGCTTTCGAATAACTTTAAATTAGTTATTAAAAAAAAATATATTTAGAATAAAATTTAATAAAACATTTTATTAAATTCTCAGATCTTTAAAAATAAATCTTACCCTTTTAACGACTTAAAACTTTAAAATTGAAAATTGCTTTAAATAGTCAGAAATTGAGAAAATAATATTACGTTAATATTATATTTTTATACATTATTGGTGAAAATTTCAAGCATCTAGAAAAAAAATTAAGCAAAAATAGCTATAGGACATTTGGTCAAAATCGAGTTTAAACCGTTTTTATGTAAATTTTTGTTGGTTTAAAAAGCTATTAAGAAATCGAAAAATGACCTCATTAAAGTACATATTTGATGTAATTTTCTGCCAGAATATAAAAAAGCATTTTTAACTTCTTCTAATACAATTTTTGGGTAGGTACAGAATTATTATTTTTTAAATTGTTTACAATTTAAAATAAAGTATTCGAGGCAGGAATTGGAACCTAACCCAAATTAACCGGTTCCAGAACCGGAGCCCTAAAATATAAGTAGAACCATAACCGATACCAGAACCCTTTTACTTGAAATAAAAATCGAACCGGAACCCAAATTATAAAACCGGTTAATATCGGTTCTAAAAACTTTATTTTGTTAAATTTTTTAAATATAAATTTTTGTATGAAACATTATCACAACAATTATTAAATGTTACAATGTTTGACAATATTACGGTACAATATACCGTATCATTTTATTGTTATTAAATATTGTTAAATTGGACTTTGTCCATCATGATAATAAAATAAAATAAAAATATTCATGATGAATAGAGAGAAAATATAATACTAATAATAATAGTTAAGTAAATAATTAAAACATACCATTAAAATATACAAATTCAAACAAAATAAATAAATAAATAAATAATTATATATATAATAATAAATAATTACTATATGTCTGTATAAAACAATTTTCCGGAGTGAGTTTTGAGCTTAATCTAACATTCTGAAATTCCGACAGTGACCGAAGTTCACATATTCTAACTTAAAATATACATAAAATTAACAAAATATAAAAATGTGATCTATAAAATGTATTTTAATATATTTTATTTATTCTCATACAAAGTATGATAACTGAAATCTTAATTACCGCTTATTAATATTACGAGTAAAATTAGTGTATATTGTCTATAAAAAAATTTATAACAAAGGTACTTATGTCTTACGATTAAATATGTTATTATATGAGTTAAATCCGTTTATATTGTCTAACCCAATGTAATTTAATAATCTAAAAAGGTACTAATTTGTAAAATAATTATAAAAGTATTGTGATAAAATATAATGTAGGTAATTATATATACAATTAATTTAATTTATAAAACTATTCTCGTCAATATAATATTTTTCTTCAATTACTGATTCACCTTTACTTGGAAATTACTCAAATATTTTTAATTATTAATTATGAGATAAATAATATCTATAATAATAATAATTATTCATATCTATAATGTCATAAGACATCCTTGTATAGAAACCACTTATAAAGAATAGTAGATAAATATACAAAACACAAATACTGTATATGTAAATACAGATATTGAAATATCGTTTTTTAAACAAAGACTTTTCATAAAACTTCTGTTGATCTGTTAAAAGGAACTTTTAAATTTGAAAATATAATAAAAACATTTCTTGTAGATATTAAAAAATCAAATTTTTATTAACACGGGCGAGACGCGTGATACAATTTTATACAATGAAGTATTTTCACTTCGTTTTTACCTATAGCTATGGAGCGAGCGTTTTGAACCATTTTTCAAAATTACATAACATTCTTGTGTTTTTGTTAATTTTTTTTAGTTTTATTTCATAAAATAATTGAAAAATTTTATCATTTTATAGTATAAAATTTTTCTTCATAAAATTAATTTTGTTAATGGTATTTACCGAACACCGGCTAAAACATGATCAAAAAGAACAAAAAAATAAAATCTGATCGAGTTTTTCTTGTAAAGTAATAAATAAAAAAAAGCTGTTTTATCAACATAATATTTATGTTTTTAATTCAAAATAAATTTTTTCTTCATATTTATATTTTTATACACAAAAATCATATTTTTAGTACATTATCACCAACTTCATCAACATCATCTCTGATTCACTCACTATCTTCCATAAACTCTTCTTACACATGCCATATCGTCGTTAATTTGATCAGACATTTTAGAAAAATAATAATAAAATAGTCAATGAAATGACAAATAATTAATAATAAAATTATTATTTCTTTGAAAAGTAATTCCGTCACCTAAGTATTTACAGCCTATGGTAACTAAGAATTAAATATCCCATGGCGCTCCACGTGGACCAAATTTTATTTTGTTTTTACGTAAATAATCAATACAATATTTCTTATCGATTGATATTTATATGAAAAGTAAAGTATGAATGTGTGATATCGATATTTTAAAAATGCTTCTTCTTCAACGTAATTTTTAGATTGGGACGGTTTGTCTCAAACGTGTTAAAGGAAATTCACCATCATTCGTTAAGAGCAATTAAACAAAATATATCTATGGATTCATTAACTGGTACTTAAATACTGAAATTAAATAACACAATCAATATAGAAGTATTTAGTACTGATATATTATATGGGTATAACAATATTTTGATTATCTTTTACTTTTTAATTATCTTTGAATAAGTAGGTACATATCATTATATGGTAATTAGTAATTTTGATTTTTGAGTATTTTTATACAAATTATTATAAACATTCGCTTAAAAAAATTTAAATTTAAAGTTTAAAATAAATAAATGACCATGTAACCAATATTTTACATTTTTATATAGAAATTAAAGATTACTCTTTTGGTTTAGTCTTTAATCTCGAGGGAATTTTTGAAATAACTTAAAAATTTCTGAAGTTAGGTCATATATTTTCTAATTTTTCTTGAACTTTGGAGGGCGTCTTAACTCACAAGACCCCTAATGAGTTCGCCTCTGTCGTAAACAAAACATAACTATATAATATATATATATATATATTTTAAGAACTATTAAATACCGGTATCAAGAGGTATTTTTAAGAACAGGTTAATACCGGTTCTGTAACTTAATTAAAAAATTAAAAACCGCAACCCGAAGGGAAATCGAAATTTTTAGTTACCAAGAACCTGATTAGGAACCAGAATTCATATTTCGATTTGGTTCCAGTCCCTGATTCGATGATGTATATGATATTTAAGGACCGCAATAATATTGATTTTGTGTTGTTATTAAAATTGAAATATTATATAAAATTAAATATATGAAATAATTAAACGATCAAACAATTTGGAATTTCAGAAATAGAACAAAAGTTTTAAAATAGTATTAATTTATATAATTTTATTTTATTTCTTAGGGAAATTATAATATTAAAATTTCCCTAAGAATATATATTTTAAAAATGCTTTATGGATATAATCACGTAAACATCTAACACATATGTTTTAAATACATATTTAATACATTTATTAAAACAAAATTAAAATATCAATATATTATTTAAATTGATATGTTTTAAACTTGTTATTTATCTATAGTTTACTATAAAAACTATTAAATTATTTATAAAGTGGCATCATTTATATTTGTGAAAATATTTAAATTATATTCTTCATTCAGTTTATTAGGTATATTTTTGATCGACACAGTGATCAATGAATATTCATATCAGTAGTTTTCAGTCATTTAAAATGTGCATACTATTAGTACTATCACCTTTTTACAGTACTAATATATATTGTGAGCATAATTACTTTGAATTTTAAACTAATTTTTAAGTATTTAAATTTACTAAAATTTACTTAAGTTTTGAACAAATTAGTCAGATAAATAGTTTTTTAAAGTTGGCCTTTTACTGAGGCATACCGGTTGTACGAACTTACTTTTAAGAATTTTTAAAATCATAATTTCGGTGTCTTCAATTGATGGAGTAACTTATAAAATTACTCGTATCGTCATTTTAAATACATTTTATAGTTTTATATTTCATTTGTAATTAAATTGTTTTAACCAAACTGTTATTAACCTCAAATTTTCTGAGTTATTCCAAAATAGAAGAATTCTAAATATTCAAAAAATTTCATTAGAAATATTTTTTACCTGTGTTATTCTCCAATGTTTGGACGCTTTGGCAATCGGATCCGTCACTTGGGTACAAGCAGCACCAAACAACATAACTTTATGTGGTCCTTCGTGCATCATATCGAAAAACGCCTTCATACCGACTGCTGCGTTGCACTGTAACAAAAAAAAGTAAAATAAAATGTTAAAACCTATGATAATTTTTATGTCAGATCATATTTTTAAAAATTCTGAAATACATCACTAATAATATAACTATCGTGAAAGAATTTTCATTATTTTTAAAATCCCGCGTATTTTATATAAAACGTTGTAATGTTGTATACTTTTTAAACATTCTTTATAGTGTCTATACAAATACTAATAAAACAGTATAATATTGTTTAAATTTTAGAATTGACAATGTCTTGTATATTTTATTATATTTATATGGAATTAAAAAAAGTATCCGCGATTTTTGCGTACTCTAATATACTTTGTATAACAACAGTTAACTTATATAACCCATATAGTTTAATATGCAGACAAAAACATTTTTAGCAAAATTTGCTTATACGTTAAATTTTTAGCAAATTATTATTATTTATGGAAAAAATAATCACTGAAACACATACACATGAACATTATACATTGGTTTATTCAGAGAGCATTAAAAATATATTGTAGTATAATGTTTTAGATACCTACCTAATATATATAATACTATTTGAGGAATTCTACAGTAGGTATTATGTAATCTCTTTTATACCACGTGTTTACTTTTATAATGAGAAACAAAGAAAACAAACATCGTGTAACATATAAAAATGTAATATAATATATGTTAACTCCAATTCACCAGCAAAAAACTATAGTAAATTGTATAATTTATATTGCGAAAGTTGTAAAAGTAAAGCAATATAAATTATTCATTTATATTAAACAGTGCGGTAAAATAATTACATATATAAACTTAACACTTCTACTAAAAATATGTGTTATAACTTATAGTAGATATATATTTTTAAATCTATATATTAAAACTATTTTATAAAAATATCAGGAATTTTAAATTACTATTCGCAAAAATATTTTAATTTCTTGAACATATAATATACATTATTAAAAATTGATTTTTATTTTAGTGGGAAAAAGTGGTTTTTTAATTTATTATATAATTTAAATGTTCAAAAATATAATAAAAATAGTAGAGGCAGTGTGAAGAGGTATCACACTTGGATTAAAATGGAATTTTCAGGAAGTGAAAGGGAGTATTGAAATACATATTTTGAGAAAATTTCAACATTTTTAACCCTTTCAGTACGTGCATGTGCAATTCAACTTACTTTTTTTTTAAATGACAACCCCAATTTTTCCTACAGATTTAGATAGATTATTTTTTTTTAAAAAAATTCATGCATAAGATGTTTTTTTCTAATTACAAAATTGACAAAATTCGAGTATACGTCTAAATTTTAATTTACGAATAATCCTTTTTTAATAAAATTGTAACCATAAAAAAAATTAAATACTAAATTCCGAGGTATCATGGATATTATTAAATATGGACATAAATAAATAAATAAAGACTAATTTTAGACATTTTAAGTATAAATAATATTATAATATAAATAACTAGTAAGTGCTATCTAATAAATTGCTCTAAAATGTCCTCCATGATGTTACAAAACTTGATTCCATACCACAAAAATTTAATAAAATTTAATGTGTTTTGCTATCACACACAAAATAAATAAATGTTTTAAATTAAATAACATTTTTACACTTTATAATACACATCTTGTGATTTCTATGTTAGTTATCATAATGTAAGTACAAATCTGTATAAAACAGAATATTTCGAAATAGTTTGAAACGGTTTATAAGATGAAAGTTTATTTTATAAACATGTTTTCAGACTTTCTTAAATATATATAATATTTAAAATAATTTATTTTAAATATTTGGATATAATTAAAATGATAATTCTAAGAGTTGTATACGTTAAACATAGTTGTTTTTGTAATATATGTTTGTTTTTGATATACAACTTTATAATTATAATTTGAACATTGACGATATGTTTTGCAATCTTATTATAACACAAAATTATATAAACGTTTTTAAGCCTCTCACCATTGCATGAACCTGGTCCTGTTGATACTATGAAAGTTTATTATACTACTTGAAAACTATAATTATTAATATTAAATTGATTTTAATTTTTAAATATTTTATGATAACGATTAGAGTGATAACATAAAATGTAAACATCTTCGACCTTTTAACAATGACAATTATTTATAATACCTACATAATGATTATATTCGTATTTAATATATATATAATACGGTGTTGTGAAAATCATACATATTTACTATACGAAATATGTATATTCAATTCGAAAATTAAATTCTTAGTGATAACTATGATTTATTTGGAATAATATAACTTGCAATACAACAGTTCCAAGTTATTGGAAATAAAATACTACATATATAATTATTTCAACCCTAAATATAATATATATTGTATAGTAAATACCGTTTTGAATGTAAGTAGGTACTTATCAATAAATATCTCAGTCTGATGACCTTGGATTTAAGTTTTGCTGTTATTCTGTTATAATAATTATTGAGGAATACTAAAAACAATTTTTTTTAGACATTTTTGAATTTTGAATCATTTAGATTTTTTAATGGCGACCTCTAGTTTTCTTAACATTTAATATAAGTTATATTTTCAAAATAAATTTTTATAATTAAACTATTTTTCTAAATCAAAAATTCACTGAGTTAAATTCGAAACAGTTGTAATAAATTAATTAATTTTGAGTTTGAGATCATGGTTTATACATCGCAATTGCTTTTAAAAAAAATTAGATAACATGAATTCAATATCTAACATTAGCTATGTAAGTGTTATTGCTCATGCGTTCATTAAAAAGGCAATCAATTAAATACATTTCAAAAAATTGATATCTCTCTATTTAGTTATTTTAACAACGTAATGTAAATACATGGTCATCTTAGCAACTCCAATAAATTAAATTAAAATACAAAGTCCAACGAACGATATATTTAGTAATACATTTAAAACTGATTACCTACCTACATATTATAACCCAAATAGTACAAAAAGCCTCTTGGGAAGGCGTATTGATACCCGCAGACTATATTTATTCTATCCTGCAAGATCATAATACCTCCTAAAGTTTCCTAATGTCCCAGTTCGGACTATCTTTCCAGTCTTTAAATATCAAATTAAATATGACTTTATTTATTTGACCTGTTATAGTTTAACTGATGCCCGACTACATCAGCCATTTCCCAGGTGATATCTTATATTCCTAATGAGAACTTTTGGTTGGGAACTAATTTGACAATAAGACCATTTTCCTCTAATGTCCATTTTTCATTAAAATCATTCATTCATTTATTTATTTAATGTTAAAAAAAATTATAGGTAATACACTATACTTATTAAATTTTTTTACATCGATACTATTATAAAAACAAAATATATATAAATTACAATTTAAAAAAAAAATCAAGTAAAGTTGTTTTAATATTAGTTTAGAAATTTAGTATATTTATAATTTATCAATATCGAATTTTTAAGTAAGTATACTAGATTTATAATGAATTATTTGGGAAAAATAAAAATATAACAATAATAAAAAGTAATTAATTGTTTTTTTTTTTTGTTTTTCTATTAATTTTTTGTCTTTATTTCTTCTTTTTCATTAGATTAATAATAATTATTATACACAATAATATAATATAAATAAGCACCTAATAAATTAATTATAAATACTTATTAGGGTTTGCTAAAAATTTTGAAGGAAAATGGACAATTGAAAAGTGTATATGATAAAGCGGAGGAGAATAAATTTATTTGTATTATTTTCATTTTTATTTTACTGTTTCATTTCCGAACGCTATATTTAAATAAATAAATAAACAAACGATGCAAAATGTAACATGATTAAATAAATATTGTGATAAACTACATAATCTCATATTATGCACTTAGGAAATTATGTTGTAGGTTTTAAGTTCAGTATTTAGTCTAGAATCCGGGCTAAAGAAATAGAGATTCATATATGTTGAAAAGGATGTCGCACAGAATAGAGATCAATAGATTTTTATCTAGATAAAGATAACTAATAAATGTAAACTAAGAATATCAACATAATATTATTTAAATTATGATTTAGTATAATATATTAACATTATTTATTTTAACATTAATATTTATTATATTTACATTATGATAACTTTAAAACCATTGATTTTTTGTGGTTAAAAATTAATTAAAAATATATATAGTTTTGTAACTGTATAGAACATTATTAAAATACCCTGATAAATATATTTACGATTTATTAACTAGTGTATGTTAATATAAAATAATGCGTGTTCACGATAACTGTTCGAAGATGATTTAACAAAATGGATACCTATAAATAAAAGTGTATATTATGAGTAAACATGTTAATTAAAACGTCAAAAATATATTTGATGAGAGTGTACTGCAAATATTTATGTTTTGTGTTACATTGACTATAAAATGAAAAATAATAAAAAATAAATTTTTTAAATAATGCTTTCATGTTATATAATGGTATTTGTATACTAATAAATTGTGAATTTATATATAACTTAAAATAATATAAAAGTATATTGAAAGTAACAAATCATTTTTTTTTATTGGATAAGTATTCATTTTCTAATAGATCGATAGTCTCTAATAAAAATATATTTTCATACTATAAAAATATATCACAATTACTATACATATACTCGTATAATGAGTAATTCTAATGACAATTTTACTTAACTTATTATCCCTAAAAAAAAAATATATTTATATAGGATTTACAAACTAATACAAACAGATATATTATTATTATTCTAGCGTTTATTAAAGTAATGTATCATGATAATCAGAGAATCCTGATCTTTGGAAATGTAGACATTGTGTGTAATTTAGTATTTGTTTAAAAATCTTAAATAATTTTTGTTAATAGATGATTTTGGTGCAAACATTTTTTAAAAATGAAATTTATTTAAATTTTTAATGATTCCATTCAATGAAAAATATGTTGAATTAATTTAAACATTTTCTATTATATTATTATATAATATTATATATTATAGTTGTTAAATTAATTAAATAATTTATGATTGTAAAATAAATAGACGTGATAATGATAAAATATTGGTTTCTTGAATTGAAATTAATAGTGGTCAGATAGGTAGTAATATTTTTACGTATACTGCGTTTATTCAATAATCAAACCATAGTTATGACGTGCTAAAAACTATCACTTATAAAGATTTTGAATATTTATCACTCTTCCATCATTACACTGACACCTCGTTACGGTCAAACGTTTAATAATATAAGTTTCTACAAGAGTTTCAGATTTTTTTGCAACTTTTGAGTAGAAAGAAAAACCCGTTTTAACATCAGGTTCTAAATTAAATAAATTATTTCTTTAAGAATGACAGTTATTTTTTATTTATCATTTATAAAATGTTCACGTTGTTTTAACGTTTTATTAAAAATATATAAGAATTTATAAAATATATGCTAGTTAATTATTATAACTCTCATAAATGTAAATACTTAATATTGATAAGGCATTTGTCAATTTCCGATATTTTCCATCCACTATATTTTTTTGATTCAAAAAACCGATAAAAACTCTTGAAAAATATAGAGTATAATTTAATAAAAACTTATTGAAAACTTCTTATCAGATAATTTTTTAAACATATTTAATAGGTAATATTATAATTTCAAAATGTCATAGAAAATGAGATAGATTAGTTTCAAAATTATTGAATTCATAAGAACCCAATTTCCAAAATAATCATTTGATTGATTTGATTCCAAAATGATCATTACAATTTTTTATGCGTGCTTTAGATTCAAACTATTACATAAATTATACTATAAAAAAATGATAGTAATTGAATAATGAAAAAATGTAAATACATATTTTTATATCCTGTCCAAGATTATGATCTTAGACGAAAACCAATGTCCACCATCTGTATTTGGAATTGATTATATAATACTATAAAAAAATTTTCAATTGTTTATATTTATATATTATATTCGTAAATTAACAGTTTGACATTATCCTATTTCCCAAAGTCCAACATATTTGGCTTTACCCCTTCCCATATTGGACGAGTCAAAGATGGTTCTTGACAGCTACTATAAGCATAGTTAGTAATTATAGCCGGCTTGCACAAGAAACCGGACGCCATCAGCAAGAAAAATGTTCGCTATCCCCAATAGCTACCTAGGAGTTGAACTGCGGACCTCATACACACTTAATTAAATTTTCCCCTAATTTATATTATATATATTTTATACCAAATAAGTATATTGAACTTTATTTTTATAATTTATGTATATTTTTTTTTTCACACAGTTTTTCGTTTACAGAATTGACACATCAGTAAGTCCATTGCACAATTTTGATAGGTACTATTTTAATAATCATTTAGTGGCTATTACAATTATACCCATAAATGATATAAATGTAAATAAAATAAATTAATATTGTCACTCATTGTTTTGTCTATATTTATTGTTGATATTGGTTAAACATTGAATTTAGAGTAATTAGAATATTATTAGAATATAATACTGTTTTGGAACTGTTAAAAATTTAATTTCCCAAGGAAATGATTCTTAGTACATTAATTAGGATAATTAGAAATATTAGTAGGTGCATTTAATTGATATAATATAACATTATTTCATAAAACTACAAAGCTAAATATAATAATTGTAATTTGAAAAATAAAACTAACTAAGTTCATTACTTAATTTATCCTTTTTAAAATTGACAATTAAATTTAAGTATATTGCACAAGTTATCAATTATAAAAAAATACAATTTATTTGGGTTAGTTTTAAAATGTTTTACATTACCGTTTAAATAGTTTGAAGATTTTATCATATATTTATTTATTTATTTAATTTTTTTTGAAAGATCATTAAATATAAATATTACCGAAAATGACAATTATAAAATTTTAAAAAATAATGTTTCTTTTTTATGTAAAGATAAGTTTTAATTGTTTATGAAAGAGCTGATATATGTTTGTTCGTATGGTACTTGTGAAAGTAAATAATCGATGTCAGTTAAATAGAGCGTATGAAACGGAAAGTGCTGTCTTTCTGTCTCCGACGGAGTCGGAAGTAGGTATTTATGTCTAATTATTCAAATAGGTAAGAATTTCCACAAGTACGTGTGACTGATACTTTGCGACGAGTGCATCCTGATTTTATTCCATTTGATATAAAAATTTTATAAATAACCGCTTTAAAATAGGGCTATATGTTAGAGTTCACGGACTCATTCCCTGTCAAAACCATACATATTACTCGATTAGATGTTTATACATATCAAAACTATACATTTTATATGGTTTTTTTTTTAAGGGTTTTACTCATTCATACGAATAAAAATAATAATAAATATTGTATTCATTAATTAAATTGCATATTTAATGTTAAATATGTATTTAATCGTATTCTTAAGTACCTATTGTTTCAATAATTTATAAATATTAATATTCATATAAATTATACATTTTGAGTAGGCAATTGAAATTAATATTATAATTTATATGACTTATTTCCTTATTTATTATTTATATTAATGTAATAATATAGAATACTAACATTTTTAACAATCATATTTTTTAGTATATTTTGGTAGGCATTTAATTTAATTTTTGGCATACATTGAATATTTACAAGAAATTCAAGTATTTGGATTGTACATATTATACACGAAACTATTATTTTAATTACAGTTACTTAATATTTTTTAAATTTAAATCATCTATTATATATTTACTGTTTTGTTTAAAAATGACAGTACATTAATTTTTAGTAAATAATTACTACAACTATTGTTGACTTAATTAATATTAATTGTTTCCGTGAACAAGTTTAGCGTTATATCTTGGTGAAATTACGACATATATTGAAATGGTTTTTATTGTTTTTTTTTATCATATCTACCTTTATACATTTGACTAATGATATTTATATGATACATATACTTAAAATGTAATGAAATGTTTTCGAGACTGATTGAGGAGGAGATCAGTTTTTCCTTTTGGGTAAATTTCACGTACGTTTCGAGTTGGCCCTACAACCTTAAATTGTCACGTACGTTGTACTCTTCTATTTCACATTGACTCTACACCTATTTGAGTATTGTAGATAATTATTTTATTTATATTCAAATTTATTTAATTTATTTCAATTATTTTATTTTATTTCAAATGTCATCATTGAATGTCATTATTTCTTTAATTGATTAACTTCAGTGCTTTGGTAATTTTGGTACACTGTAATTTTCAGACTAAACTTGATTACAAGGGCTTAACAAATCGCCTGTACATTGAATTTATCTTTGAATTAAAGGCACCAAATTCATACCCACTAGAATTTACTCATCTATCTACGTATTTGGATATATATTATAGTTGGGCTGAGCATTGGAAGAGTACACCATAATTCAGAAACTTGATTAGATTGCAGGGACTTAACACATCGCCTGTACATTGATTCTATTTTTGAGGAATTTATTAAGAGACACATGTTTCTGTAGTATTGAATACAGAATAGTATATTTTGTGTAGGTAGTAACATTTATCGTACTCACAACTTCCTTCTCATATCTTAAATCCTTTTCATATTCCATTATACAGAATTTGAAAGTATTATCTTCAATATTATACACCAAGGTAAATACCAATTTGAAATTAACCATTAGACACACTTAGATATTCACACATAATCTTTAAATTATATAATAAAAGTAATGATTAGCCACATTCACGAATAATATTCATTATGCATACTATTATAATTTACCCATATCTCATTTTATTAAATTACCAATTTAGTTCCTTCATTTATACAAAGTTTACCATTCCATATATTTTATAACTTTTAATTTCATTTAATTATTTTTATTTTTATTATATTACAAATAGCATCCAACGCGGGGCTCGAATCTACGACCCCGAGATTAAGACTCTCGTATTCTACCTACTACATCAGATGTAATATTAATGGGAAAATAAAAGACATTTTTATAATTTACTATTTGAGATATATTAGTAGTAAATGATGTAAACCAGGATAATAGTGGATTACCTATACTAATAGAATTTAGATTCTCTGATAGAAGAAATATAACAAAAAAAGAAGACAAGAAAAAGAAGAATTCACCAAAGTTTTATTCAAGGATAATAAATGTGTTTAATCAATTTGGAATATAATACGTAGAGGTGCATGAAATGTATGGATAGGAAGTAAATTATTTGTTTTAATAAACATTTAAATATATGGAGTTACTGAATACGAGATCTAAAATTTAATTTTTATTATTAAACACCAAGTTAAATTGTGAAAAATGTAAATAATTAAGTGCGTTGATAAATGAGGCTTCAACAGAGTTCAAAGTGCATAAAGTAACTCTAAAATTATGTCTGAAATTGTCGGTATTTTTCTGAGACCATGAAATATTTGGTAAATTAAAATTGCACAATAAAATAATATTAGAAGATGGATATTTGCGATATATTTCCTCAATATTATTGATACATAATTCATAAATATTATTACCTGCATTTGGAATCTTGCCCAATCTTGTGCAATAAAATAAATAATATAAATTAATAAATGGATTACATACTATTTTCTACAGTCTTAGTTTGAACCCAAAAAAGAGAAGATTCATTTACATTTACAAAGGAACGTACGTTTTACAAAAGGTGCCTAGATTATTGTATTATGTAGGTATTTTATTATATAGAACATAAAATTATAACATTAATTTTTAAATCGTGTATATGGTACAATTTAAGAAACTGATAGAAATAAAAGTGGAGACAGCACTATTTAGAATTAAAAATTCAGAATTATTTCGATAAATTCATATAAACCAAAATCAGTTAATAATATGATATACCTAATGGTAAGACATTTTGTCCAAAAATCTAACATTTCTATGAACAAATTAATTAATTCTTTGTGAATAAGTGTATCTCATATAATATAAAATAATATTTTTATCTGCTTTTGTGAATTTACCATTTCGTTTAGATTTTCAATTATTTTTGACGTCATTTTACACATGAAAGCCAACTAAAATGGTTCGTGCGATCATTTATGTTTACCTTTGTGATGAACACTCGTCGAGAAATCTCTATCAGTAATATTGTATACACAATTATATTACCCGATCAATCAAATGGTACACACTGACTATATAATATTGTCAAAATGATATATTATCCAAGTGACATTTCCGAAACTGGTGTTAAAACGACGTATAAGAACGCGTCTTATAATATGCAAACGTTATGCAATCGTTGTGTAACGAAACATTCCAAAAACAATGGATCAGTTTTAATAACTCTCGATTTTTTTGATATTTGTACTATATTGAATATTATTCCGGTATTATGATTAAATATAAATATTTTTTTATTAGATATTTTACATTGTAATTTATCTATGAATTACATTGGTTATAAAGGGCAACAATCTTGATAATGAAGCAATTAATTTTGATATAAATAGTCGCCATCACCATGTTAAGAAATGGACACACATTCTTAATTCACTTTTTTTCTATTATTAATGATCAACCATATTCAACATGCGAGTATGTTACACCATGCTCACCAACAAAAAATTTCTTTGAAAAATGGGCAAAGTATTTATCAAACTACACGAAAAAGTCTGATAATTTCGTCAAAAATTAATTAGCGAAGACTAATAGGCCAAAATGTTCACCTTCCAGTCTAGCAACAAACTACAAAATCAATGTACAAACTATCATCATTTATTTGTATATTTTAATTTCTTTACTTTATTTTTATGTATGTATTAATTTTAATTTGTATTTTCTTATGGTTATTATGTATTTCAATTTACATTTCACAAAAAGCAATACAAACATTGAAAATTATACATGAAATATAATTAAAAAGAGTATTGTCACTGTAAATAATATATAGCCACTATACAATTCAAGTATGTAATACCTCCTTTTATTTAGAAGAACTATTATATTTCACAAAATCCATAATATTACTTATATAAGAATATATAAAGTCCGAACAAGGATTCGAATTTAAATTCTTTGTAACTGCGGATTCGAATTTTAAAAGATAATAAAACTTTTATTTTATTATTTGTTGCTTTGTATTATGTACATAAATTCAAATCGTTTAAAAGAAAACTATAGTGTATATGTAATAAAATCTGAAAATATTATTTATTGATAAAAATATATATATATATCTAGTAAAAACAAAATTTTGTGTTGTAAAAATAAAAATTACACTTTTAAAATGAAGAAATCTATTTTTGTTTTTACAGCAAATATTTCAAAAGCTAGGTGCTTTTAAATTAGTTTGGAAAACAAGTCTGTATTTGTTTAGAACAGTAGATATTAGAGATATCTATATTTAGATCATTGTTCAATAATTTATTAAGTTTCAATCATATAGTTGAATTGATTTAATAAAAAAAATGTTTTCACGTGTAACTCATTTTTCAAAACTTTTAAATTATCGTAGTCTAGAAAACGGTCGGCATTTTGTATTGCTAAATTATTTATTGTTTTCATACCAACGGAAATTTCGAAGAAAATACGAAAAATGGCCGGAGACATACGTGATAATGAACAGAGATAAATATTCGAGTAATAATACCGGTAAACTGGCTGTTATTGGAATTATTATGTTATTACTCCATGGATATTCGTCAGAGCATATCGATTGGAATAAGCAATTAACTGATAGGATTATTTCGAACCATTTAAGTCTTAAAGTGTATTATAAACCGTCAGTTTTTTTAAATAGTTTCTTTCACAAGTATTGCTTATTCGGATGATACTATTTATTTTCAAAACCATTATTCAATTTTGGTTTGGTTACCTAACCGTTGTTTGCAAAAATGATTATTTATTGTCATATTATATATTTATTTTAAGTTCAAATTTAAACGTATAAAAAAATTTTGTAATCGAATCAAACATATATTTATATTTTAATCTATACGATTGGTTAGTTATTGAAATTTATAAAATGTGTGTTTATGGTTCATTTCAAAATCTCAATAGTCGGTTAAATAAACAAATGATAATTAATATTATAATAAAAATACGAATTTTATTAATTTCAGTTTACAAGTCACTGCATATATCATCATGCAAAACACAATAATTGCTTATCGTATAATGTCGTAAATAAAAAAAATAATTTTCCACTCTTGGGATATTCGCAGATCATATAAATTTTCAAATTTTTATATTTATATTACACTAAGTTAAGTCCATTCATGGTCGTTTCATTGAAAAAAAAATTTATAATTGCTTTCATAGTCGACACATGCACTATTAATATTTATTTGGTATAGTAATCCAAATGCTTCCACCCGTTTTTGATCAAATGTTTATATGTACATATTTTAATTGATATTTACTATTAATTGTTATACTTATTGCTCAAAATTAGTTGGGATATCCGATTACAATATCATTGTAAAATATGTGTATGACATTTATTATTTTTTATACAGTGGTATTATACAGTATTTCAATAATTAGAGCAGGTTATTTGTATGTATTGTAACGGCCCAAACCAGTAGGTACAATCTCCAAAACAAAAAATATAAAACAATAGTAGTATATAAACAGTAAATAAGTAAATACAGAATACAACGAGAAATCGTACGAACAACAAAACCCGTCAAAATACAGATATCTCCATCTAGTGGCTAGATCGGACAACTGTCGCTGTTGCTGAAGCGGAAATCGTGCATAAGAGTGCAGGGATCACGATTACAATCAAACCGACACTTTTCAAACATCAATAAAAGAAGTTCACGTATTCAAAGGAAAAAAAGTAACATACGCGAAGGGTAGAGGAGAACCCGAACTAGAATATATTAATTATTGGGACTAAAGAGATCATGAGTTCGTGCAATATTACACTAAATTACAAAACATGTGAAATGACCTAAACTGCTGTACTATACTACATTATATTTAGTTTAAGTTTATACCAAAACCCGCATGCAGCCCAAGACTTCATCGACCTAATTAGCAACAGAAAGATCACTTCTTTTGATTTTGTTACCCCAAAAAAAGCATGGGACATAATCAAAAAACTTTCCTGTCGAATAACCCCCGGAGTCGATAAGATTACCAGCACCGCCCTCAGACATCTGCCCAAATATGCAATTATCCATCTAGCCAAAATCTTCACTGTTTGTTACAAAACTTTTTATTTCCCTAAAAGATTTAAAACCGTGACAATAGTGATGATCTCCAAACCCTAAAAGAGCGACCTTCACCTAGAGAACTTCATACCCAAATCTCTTCCTATCATCATGTCCATAGTTCTAGAGAAAACAACGCTACACAGACTCCAAAAATATCCAACCTATAGACCAAAACAACATGCTTTTAGGCTTTTAGCCCATTTTTCTTTCATTTCATGACATGGGTTTGACTTATGGTATTAACATAGAAGTTCATTTCTCATAGTTCAAAGATCCCAGAGAAAAAAAATCTTCGTATTTTTCTTACTACACAATGCAATTTGAAACTAACAAAAATATTATGATTTCCATACCGAATTGTATAATATATATATATAATGCAGGTACTAGAAATTATCGAAATCACAATTTGGTTTTGTAAATATTTTCCTGGTTGAACAAATTCATTTGTATCTACTATTATTGATCCGATTACTATAAGTTTGAGATGTTTTTAGTATGTTTTGGTTCAATCAATTAATAAATAATTCTATAACTTTGATAGCTTGAAAACACCTACTCAATGATAATTATGATAATATATATATATATAATGACAATAGGAATTATCCTGATTTAAACCCTGTGGAGGGGGCTAAGAATACGTCCATGGTTTCCTCATGCCTGTGGTAGAAGTCGACTAATTGAGGTTGCGTCAGGTCGACAGCCGGCATAAAACTTGTCAATAAAGTATGAGAAATCTTAAAAAGAATATAGGCGAGTTTTCCCATATCGGATGTTTGCGGGGAAAACAAAATTGCGTACCTACTTGGGTGTGGAGATAGGCTAAGGGGCTAAGTGACAAGTACCAGCCTCACAGCGGATGCGGTAGCCGTTCCATCAGTTATATGTGCGGGTCTACCCAACGGCCGTGATGTCGATGGTGTAGGGAAAACACCAAATTGTTTTGGGTTAGATTCGCACTTGAGTACGCAGGATAGGTTCAAAGTGAGAGTAGGTACGTGGAATGTAGGAACATTGACAGGTAGGAGTAGGGAGTTAGCAGAAGTTTTGAAGATGAGGAATGTTAATATTTGTTGTGTGCAAGAAAC
>JAIPRL010006207.1:0-28475 GCA_025469235.1 Pemphigus obesinymphae | reverse complement strand
TATATACATATATACGTCCGTGATAAATTTTTACAAATTAGGTCAATAATAACATGGATTAAAAGTTAAATTTATATAAATACTTAAAAAAATATTATGGTACTGGTTCAGGGGACGCCTTTTTTTTACATTAGCTATAGTCCCCCCTGCAAATATATTCCACTTTAACCACTGGCCAAATCATTATGTGTTTCCTAGTAATTGTCTGAACGCCAATTACTACTTATGTAGTGACCATTTCCATATTTTTATGTTCTATATTTTTATTATATCATGATTTTTCAACATAATTGTACGAAGTTTCGTGATTTTTTTAGAGCTGTCGCATTGTCTATTATTACACGTAGAATGTTCAAAAACTGAAGGAACAGTTCTGAAATTATATAAGTAACGTTACACTCAGTATTTATTAATTTTATTCGAGATATTCCACAGTCTTCACTAAATATATTTTGAAGAATTTTTAAACGATCTTTGTAGAATATTTTACTACATGAATTTAGAGCCAAAATTCTTTTTAAAATTCCAAGGTTTTGTGATGATTTACAAATTCCCAAATTAAATTTACAATTATTTACAATAGGTTTACAATTGTTTACAATTGTTTACAATTTGTCCGGTGTCGATCGGAGAAAGTGGGGGGGGGAGATACTTCATGTACACTGGTCTCTCCTATACAAAAAATATTCAAAACCTAAACAGTAAACCGCCATTGGAATAAGAAACTAAAAAAAAAATGAAATTAAGATTATCTGAACATAATAAAAATAAATAAAACTAGTATTTAAGGTTAAAATTGAAACGAACATTTCTTAATAACGTTATTTTAAATCAAAAATATAAAAAAACCGAAATATTGTATTCAGTTTCAAGCTCTGGGGCATATAGTCATACATGATGATAAAGTAAATTCAAATTTCATAGGTAATTAATAAATTTACTCTACAATAGTCTGAATTATGTTTGTATAACAAAACGTGGGATTTTGTTCAAGCGTTAGTTCAATAGATAAATAATGGTAAAATTATACTTCAGATATAATATTCAAAATTATAACATTGTATATTGCACACACAACATAAAAATATTTTATATATATTTTTTCAATATTTCAATTTTAGCATTAACTTTTAATAAATATTTAAAATTAATTTATTATATATTTTCAATGTTGTAAATAGTTTACAGATTAATTATTTGAACCAGAAAAAAATGTTTTATCAATAGTGACCCGAGCAACAAAACCTTGGTTCTCGGTCGGTGCACCTCGACCGATTAGTGTATGTAGGTTCATGAGTGGTGAAATTTAAATTTTTGAACCAAAATTTGAACCGTTGTATTAAAATCTAGTGTGTGACTGGTTTTACAAGTTTTCAGGGTATCTGAGCGGTGCTCAGTTCAATGAATGAACCGTAACAATGTATATATAGTCCAAAACTAATGGTTCACGGTCGGTGTGCCTCGACAGATAGGTGTCTGCGCGTTCACAAACAGTGCAATTTAAATTTTCGAACCAAGTTTGAACCGTATACGTATATATATATGTCTGAACGGTGCTAAAGTTCAATGCACGAACCGTAAAAATGTATAGATAGTTTAAAACTATAATCTTCATTCGGTGCATGAACGGTTTTATGGACATGGTCCACTCACAATGTCTATTCAATTTTCCCTGTTATTTGTCACACTGTATTTGCAACCGTGCTTTTGATATTATAAGTTACCAAACTACCTATAATATTATACCAACATATATGTTGTTTTTTTGTCATGTGACGTGTTTTTGTGTTGATGTGTGTTCCACTTCTACAATGTGTTCTTTTAAATTTTAATTCATGCAGTGTTTTAAAGTGTATATATTCTTAATTATTAAAGACAAAATTGATACAAATTGATGACATCTAACTATAGTGAGTATTGGGCCCTGGCCACACGAAACGTTATATACATAATCCAGCCAATACAAATTACACGATTGTATCATTGTCAAAGCGTGTTTTTATTTTATTTATTAGTTACGTATACGTTTAAAAATACCTAGTACAAAGTATATGTACCTATCGCCTATCCGTTGTTATTTTTGACGGGCTTTTTGTGATAATAATGCAACGCGTTTTGCGCGCCAACGTGGGCATTCTGTGTGTGAAAATGTGAACGCACGTTACAAACGTAATTAACGTGTCTGTCCCTTTTCATTTAACTTGGTAAATGTTATGTTTTCAAACTTCTCACGCGTCGATTACGTTCCGTGTTACTCGAGCCTTAATTTATATTTTTATAAAAGTATAAACTGTTGTACCTAATTTTATTTATAATACCTACATAATTATTTCTGTATGATAGATAATTCAGCTACTCATTCACGTTAAACTAATATCCAACGTCAAATATATCCAGTGACCAGTCTCACATCAAATTATGTAAGTTGAATTGAAATCATAGTTAATTACCTAATAAAGGATAGTTTTGTAATTCTTAATATTTTTCAATGCGGTATAATATGTTGACCTTTTTTAGAACTGTCTAAAACAAATTTGAAGTTTGATTTTTTTTATGTTTGTTTAGATATTTTTGGTGGAATGATTTAAGTAGTAGGCACTTATGGGGTAAAGAGCCTTATAATTTGAAATGTATTCTAGTTAGTACTTTAAAAAGGTCAATTAAATTTTTCAAGTCTTAAGTGTAAAGAAAAACAATAGAAAATAATGGAAAATTTTTATAAAGTGGAATATAATATTAGGTACCCATATCAAACAGCTTAGAATTGTTTTTAGAATGCAATAATCTATAATTTCAAATCTAAAATAATAATCACACACTATCCTGCCTAACGACCGAAGGTACGATAGACCAACTTCTACCATCTGGATAGATTTTTTTAAATTTCGTATTTGAATACTATGTCGGTAACATTTTTCTGCCAATGTATTATAGAATACATTGAACAAATATAAGTTTATACAGTGTTTGGAATCAATGTTTTTTTTTTTTGTATAAATTATGAATGTTGATTTTGAATACATTCAATTTAAAGTTTAAACCCCCAATGAATTAATAGTATATTAGCTTTTTAAAATTAAAGTTTCAAACATTATAAATACTTACTATGATCTTTTTTAATATTTTGAGGTACTTTTTTTCTACTTTAATGTAATTAATTAATATACCTATATTAAGTATAGGAAACTGATAACTAAATAACCAATGGAATATACCTATACCTAAATGTAGGTTTTTAAAAGTGTAGAATTTAAAAATGTTTACTAAAATAATAATTACAATTGTAGAGACTATATAAAATTAGGTAATTAAAAATCTTGGTAAATTGATTTTGATTGATGTCGTCAATACTTAATATTTAATATTTTTATTTTTCAGATCAATTACTTTTTGAAATTATGAGTGCTAATAAAAAATTGAAATTTAGTAGAAGTACTCGCTATCGTCAACGATTTAATGTAGCTGCTTTAGCAAATGTTTTATGTAATTCTTCTGATGATGAGCCTTTAGCTAAACAATTAAATGATTTTTCTGACAACGGGCTTATAAATATTCAATTAGAAAATATTGCAGTAGAACCATCATTAACGTCAAATAACCCAACTACTGATTCTAGTTTTGATTATTCTAGGAGATATTTGCAAAACAATGAAACAAATTACACTCCCATTAATAGTAGTTCAGTATGTTTTACTTTTGACTCTGAAAATAATTTTGATAAAATTGATTCATCACTCAATGCAAGTTTAGCATTAACTAATTTTGCCTTGCATCATAATTTAACTCATTCGGCTTTAGGTGACATATTAAAATTTTTAAGAAAATACACCAATTTAACTATATTACCAAAGGATCCACGAACACTACTTAGAACACCTCCAAAAACTAAAGTGTCTAATATAGATGGTGGTGTTTATCATCATTTTGGTTTGAAAAATGAAATAGATTTTTTGTTAGAAGTCGAACCAAAGTTAGTCCCACCACATTTATCTCTTGTTGTGGGCATTGATGGAGTTGCATTAATTTCTAATCAAATTACTCATTGTTGACCAATATCAGGCTACTTTTCAAACATGCCTTCTAAAGTTCTAAATATTGTAGTGTTTTTATTATTGGTGCATTTATAGGTTTAACAAAACCTAAATATTGTAATGAGTTTTTAATGAAATTTGTAATTAAATTAAAAGACCTTACAAGTACTGGAATCACAGTTAATGATAAACATGTAACTCTACATTTATATGCTCTGATATGCGAAGCTCCTGCAAAGTCTTTTGTATTAAACTTCAAAGGTCATAACGGCAAACATTCTTGCTTACGTTGTACATGCATAGGAGAAAGATTAGAAAATCAAACATATTTTAGTGATATGGATGCTGCACTTCGGTCACATGCAAGTTTTGTAACATACAGTGATAGTAAATTTCATATAGGTAAAACAATAATGGATGAAGTGCCACATTTTGACATAATTTTTTCAACACCCTATGAGTACATTAATTCTCATTGGTGCTGTTAAGAAAATAATGACTTATTGGATATCCTCTCAAAGAAGATATCCTATAGCATTACCTTTAAATTTAGTAAGTGCACTAGAAATTAAATTAAATTCACTTTCGAAACATATACCTGATGAATTCCAAAAAAAATCCAATGAAAACTCTCGCCAACATCCTTTAAGAGATATCTAACGATGGAAAGCAACAGAATTAAGACAATTTCTTTTCTACACAGGTTTTGTTGTTATAAATAATTTAATTAGTTCAGAAATATGTAATAACTTTATGGTTTTGTCAATCGCTATGCGAATTCTATTAACTCCCTCTCTTACTAATGATTACATTGACTATGCAAATCAGTTACTCCGACATTTTGCAGTATCTTTTATACATATTTATGGAATTCAATATGTATCCCATAATGTTCATGCTATAGTCCATTTAGCAGATGATGCCAAAAAATTTGGATCTTTAGAAAACATCTCGGCTTTTCCATTTGAAAATTTTATGCAAGTATTGAAGAAAGATCTGCGTAGTGGCCATAAAGTTTTACAGCAATTAATTAATCGTTATGGGGAACGTAGAGCTTTAAAATTTAAACATTTAGAAAACAAAGATTTAGACATAGAAGGTCCACTTAAAACATTGTGTGAAAATAAGAATAGACCACTTATACCTGGAACTAGTAATTCTCAATATCCAGGGTGGAAAATGACAAATTTTATTATAAAAGTCAATACTGCTAATAATTGTGTCAAATTAAAAAATGGTGAAGTTGTTCTATTAGAAATTATTGTTACATCTATGATTACCAATGAAATTGTAATAATAGGACGTTCATATGAAAAACTTGAAAAAGACCTCTTTTTAATTCCATGTAAATCTTCTGTAGTCAATATTTTTAAAGGTTCTTTACTTGGACTTCTTAATTATTGGCCAATTAATCATATAGGGGAAAAACTTATTCATTTACCGTTGGTTGATAAAAAATATGCCATTATGCCATTTATTCATTTATCTACTTTTTAAAAATGTATTATATTATTTTGTATAAATATATGTTTTATCTTATAACTATAAAAAGTTAAATATAATTCAATAATTGTGTGTACTACTTAAAGGTCTTGGATTGTAGTAATTTTTCAAGAAACTAATACAGTTCAGTACGTACCAGATAATTAGTTTACAAAACAAAATAAAAGTATTGGAAGTTGCTGGTTCCCATTTACAAAAAGTGATGTATTCAAATCTTCAAGCTGTTATAACAGTCAACAAATTTATAAAATAATACTTATATAATAATACTTAATCATTCTAAACCAAATAGTAATGATAGATTTTGGTATTGCGTAAAGCAAGATTCTGGACCTTTTGGTAATTTCTTTATATTGATTTATAATTTGTTACATAATATCTAATGTAATTATTAAGTAAGACATTTTTTTTAGACACAGAGCTATCTGCCAGAAATGCATCAAAATCTTGGTCCGATATTAGTGAAAATGATTCGTTACTTTTTGATTCACACTCGTTAATAAGTTGAAGTTCGTTTTAGAAAAAAAACCAAGCGTTATTCACCTGAGTGCACTTCTAATAAAAGTGATAATAGTATTTAATCTTCAAATGTCATTGAATCATTGAAAACTCAAATTCCTCTTCTACCAGCTCCACCTAAAAATCTAGAAACCTAAACATTTTTCAGTAGGATATTTACAATTTTTGTATACAGTAAAAAATGAATGTCTGTTTTTTTATTTTTTGGTTTAGTTATATAATTAGAGATCAAATTGTTCATTAATTGGCCAGTGACAAGTTATTATTTTTCTTGTAAATTGTTATCTAAAACTTTTAAAAATTTATAATCTCTCATTAATTTTTTATCACTATTTCATACATATATAATGCAATATTCTTATGGTTAGACAATACTATGTTATTTGATATACTCATTTTATATATTTATGTATAAGTTTCATGATATATTTTAAATGTAGGAAATATATCTTATAAAATATAAGTGTGTTAAAAGACAGTAAATTTCACCTATAACATTTATGTGACTATTATATCTTTATTTTTAGACTACAAACTATACTATATTATAAATTAATTTTTAACAATTGATTTCAGATACATTGTTTGGCTGTATTAATTCACCACATGATACAGATATAATAAGAAAAGTGATAACCAATATTTTAAAACATACATAATAGTATATCATATGTTTATTAATAATATCAAAAATAAAAAAATTATAAGATTGTACTTATTTAAAACTTTATGCAGGTTGCAATTAATAATAAAAAAGTATCTATAATGTTTTTAGTAATAATTATTAAACTTTATATGATGTAATATAAAAGTTTTAATAAAATATAACTTTTAATAACAATTTTTAAAAAAATGTAAATATGTTTGAATAATATTCTAATTTAAAATATAAGTATGATAATTTTGTATACATATTTTTATTATTTTAAAATGTTTATTTAATAAATAATGTTATAAAGATAAATATTGTTCTAATTTAATACCTAAATTATATAGTATACTATTAAATATATACATATTATATATATATATATATATATGGACCTCATATTGGTTTTCACTTGAACTGTGGAACCAATAATGCACCGTGCAGTTTTTGGTTTAAATTAAACCATTGCACCAGTATAGTACTTATATGATTAAAGGGTTGTATTTGAACTATTGAACCAATTATGCACGGACACATGGTTTTCAATAAAACCGTTGCACCTTTTGTGCCTTTTGGTTGCGGGTTAAATAATTGAACCAATGCACGGTAATAACACTTTGAATGAACCTTAATTGCACTCAGTTCTTTATCGGTTCACATTATGTTAAATTCTGATTTCAAATTTGGTGCATTGAACCACTTTTGACCGAGTTCAGCACCGCTATTTCAATATAAATTGAACTGTCAAAGCACCTAAATTGCTACTCAGGGAGTAGTTCATCTCGTGAATGAGATTGAATTGCTTCCAAGTTTCAAAATCAATTACTGATTGTTTTTGATTCATCTTACTTCGACTTGTTTTTTGACTATTTCGAATGTTCAATGTTATACTCCCGGTTCATACGACTTTGGAATTCAAAATCTTGCAAACAAATACAAAATTACATATTGTACAAATATGTAAATATATAAAAATGCCTGCAGTAATGTCCAAAATTAAATTCAAAGACAGTTTTTTTTCTTGTTTGAAATCTACTAAAATAAAAAACCACAATAATTAATATATATTGCATACATAATAACTTGAGATGCTTCTTTACTTTACCTATTTCTACTTCATTATCACCATGGAAAAATCCATTTAATTTAATTTCTTCAGTTATTTCTTCATTATTAAGATACGGGAATGACATAGCTGAAAAATATTTACGTATACACCTATATAATATTTGTATGTTGTTGAAAAATTGTTAAAAACAAATTTAACATAAAATTTATTTTTGTGTGAATAATGTATTATAATTGTTTTAACTTAAATTATATATATATTTACAAATATAATAATTTACTGAGAAAATACATTTTCTATATTGTATTGAATCACTATGTATTCTTATATCTTTGAATAACAGTTGTTAGAAAATATCCGAAAAATATGTATATTTACTGTACTCATTTTCATTGATATTTTTCGTTAAAGATAAAGGTTTTTACTGTTGTAGTTTTATCTGTTAAATTTATCCAACTCGAAATATTAGAAAGAATATTATAAATACAAATCATCAATACAATCATTACTTTTATGTGGTTTTAAATTTGATTATGTGTCAAAATATGTATTCTTCACATGATATTTTTTTATTACATTGGTTAAAAGTGGAAAATAATATTGCATAATATTAAAAATTATTAATATAGAAATATTTAAAACTATTGAAATTTATTAAATAAATATAAAAATTACTTTTTTCTTATTTGGTGATTAAGACCAACCAGACTCTAATGAGCTTTCAAAACGTTTTTGCGGTGATGATAATATATAGAATCGCTTTTTTTGGCTTTTATTATCATTATTATATTCTATTAAGTATTAAAAAGTTTTAATAATTAAATATTATTACAAAAATACAGCAAAATATAACTAAATATACCTATAGGTATAGTATATAGCTATCTATAAATATTAAAAAGTGTAAAAAACACTATTGCATTATTTTGATGTATTTTTAAAATTATAAATTGCTCTCCTTTATTCAAAATTCTATCAAATTCAACTAAATATTATCTCAATATTATCGATAAATAACTCTATAAAATGACCATTTTCAACGATTTTTTTTTCTGTCAATCGTGCAAAAAACAATGGCCATTAGTCACATATTTTATTTTAAAAAAATGCAGTAAAATATTTTCAATATATCAAGAATTGGGACTACTAACATACTGTATAATATATAGGTTAAATTGTAGAAGTGGTGCAACAAGCGTTCTTTATTGTATTTTTTTTTTTTACGGGTCATTATGTATAGTAAAGTGGAACTATTCAAAGTTTTCAAACCACCTATAAAGTCACAAATCATGTGTGTTGTATAAAATACAATAAACTGATTAACATTTAAATAAAACACATACCTAATAAAACTGAATTCACCAGACTCCTGTAGGTAGTCGGCACACTTTATTATAAATACACACCTAAAATCGGTTATTTGCAATCGAATAATTGTAGTCGAATTTCAAAAGAAATTAATCTGCGAAAATAGTTTTACAATTATTCTTATAATTTATTTAAACACACATGGTATTAAAACTAGTAGGTTATAAATAAACGAGTGATTTCCAATTTTGTCTCGTGACTCGTCGGCGAGTTGGCGGACGAGAATGAGATTCTATAAATTGATAATTAAGCTGATTCGATCACACACGGTGCGATTCGATCGCGCGCGTTCGCGTTTTTAGATCGCGTACGAAACGCGTCAAAAATTAAACACATGTATTTCAAAGGCCATATGCAAACGGCGAAATGCAGCACGCGTGAGATCGCGCATGTTTAATTTTGGTGTGTTCGGACGCGATCGCGCGCAAAAATTAAACAATGGATTTCCAATGTACATATACAAACGACGCGTACAAAACGTGGGTTGACGCGATTGTTTACATATATTTTTAACATATTATTTTATTATCATATCGTCGAATGTTGGTATAGACATTCGGTAGTACTTGACAAATTCTTCTGGATGTGCTCTCAACGTCATAAAATGAATTTGAAATCGTCCTTCTTGAGGCATTTTGAGGTTCATAGAATGAACCCAATAGCACCTTTTCGAACTTTTTTTTTATTTATTATTTTTGTACAAAATGTACGCAACTGCAACGGTTTCAACTTCATCCAACTCCATTTTTACTAACGGAAAACTAATTAAACGTTTAACTAAAACCAATGCACCTAATAACCACTAATCAGAGGACGGGTAATTTTTTGTAATTATTACATATGTGTATTGTGTAAGTTATATACGTTGTATTGTGTTATCATTGATAATTGTAAATATGTTAAAAAGTTGGTTGCACTGTAGTTCATAGGACAAATAGGGCCAAGATAACGTTATATGTGTGAGTGTGTTTTTTTTTATTATCGTTTGGCAGATGTAGCTAACACAAACATGTTTAATTAATTTTTTGTAATGTTTAAATGAAGTAGTCTTAAAACAAATGAGTTTCTATACAGTCCATTAAGGTAAATTGTCGGTTTATTCCTTTCCCAGAAGATACGTTGTAATATCATGTTTCGGCACAAATGATTCGCTCTAATTTTCATAACCACGAAGATTCGTGATACAAACTAAACTTTTCAATTTTAGCGCGAAAAAATGCGAAATTAATAAACAGTGGAGAGGCGATTGAAACGCGGCAACGTGCGCTCGTGTGAATGCTACCACGTCCGGGTTTTATTATCGTCGCGTTTTCAGAAACTCTCCGATCGAATCGAATCGCTCCGTGTGTAACCAGCTTTACACATTGTAACCGCGGTATAGGGTGACTGATGCCAAAGACGTCATATGCGTGCGACGAAGTCAACACACGGTAATTGAATTAACGTCGTTACATTTTTACCATGGTGACGTGATCTTGCATATGGCGTTGTATTCGATACACATTCCCATCAATGTCAATCATTCTATATATTAAAATACCATTATTAAGATTGTTTTTTTTTCTGTATACAAATTAATTTAAGATTATCGCATGTACTCGTTGTTAACGATGAATCGCCATATTTTCGTGTTGTTGTGGTTGTTGTTCTTGTTATTGTCAATAATGTCCGTAATTTCTGTGAAGGTTTTAAACGTCGGGACTTCGTTGTATGAAAAACGTGACACGATAAAGTTTTGGACAGAACAAGAATCGATCAGATTACAGAGTAGAAAGATTGTTGACCAATTATTGCCAACACGGATGCCTGACGGTGTTGCGTTTATTAAGTATATGAAGTTGATCGTAGACAAATCAGGGATCATCGACTCTGACCAAAGGAGAAAGCAAATCATGGTCGTGGTAGCGGACGCTGTAGGTGGTTACATGTACGGTGTGTTATTGCCAAAAATCAAAATGTCCTACTACGACGGACGTGTAGGTTTTGATGTGACCAACAAACTATATGGATTAATGCGAAAGATCAAGTAAGAATAAATGTTACACATTTTAAAATTATCTAATCTTAATCAATTAAAAAGTGATTATTATTGTAATAATATATTTTTTTTATATGCATATGTTTTCGCAATTTAATTGACAGACGTTACACGAATAATTAAGGATTAAGTATCTATATTATGTATTTATATTATTATAAATGTAATACAATAGGTACCGGCTGAAGATTATATAAAAATAATATAACAGGTACCTGTTCGTTTCTTATAACTGTGGTCTAATTTTTCCTACGATGTTTTTTTTTTAAGAAAACGTGATACCCTCCCCCCCCCCCCGACTTATAGTGCAAAAGTGACGATAATTCGTTTCACAAGGGTCTAGGAATAAAAACACCTATTATATAATCGAAAGTTAACAACAATTTTGAGGGAATTTTATATTATTTTTTTTTTTTATAAATATTGCTTATAAAAATGTTACAGCTGTTTAAAAAATTAAAAAAGATTTTAAAATATTAGATATATGCTAAATATTTAGTTTATTGAAAAACGATATGACATTCCCTCTAAAATATTGTTAAATTTCGATTTTATAATAGGTATTTTTACTCTTAAACCATTAGGAAACAAGTAAACGTAATTTTGCATAGTCATGTTTTTTTAAAAAAAATATCACAATTGTATAACAATAAAAATTAATATTGACACAAGACACAATTAATTTAAAAAAATTTGGCTTATGACGTCCTCTTAAGTCTATTATTAAATTATTTTGTTGAGAATAATATTATATTCATATTTTTCGTAATATCGTTCTGTTAATTAGGTAATTTTTTTATTTTTATTTCAACTTGGTAGAGATGACCCTGATTTAATAGGAGAAAACTTTAATATAATAAGTCAATTTAATCTTATCGTACAGGAGAATTAAACATAAGTGTTTAATATAAATATATGATATAAGTAATATAATATGACCTGTTCTGGACCCGCCACTGCCACATTCACCCACGCAGTTACTACGTCACTACCAGCATGCTACCCAGATACCACCATCGCCACCAATCCATCACTCCATTGAGAAATATTATCCTCATCTGTAAAATGTATATTTTTGTTACTAGTCATTGTACATTTTAATGTTTTACTGTTTTCTTTTAATTAAAATACAGTTTCATTATCTGGTATTATTGACTAATTACAGTCTCCAATTAACTCAATTCGTATGATCCTGTAAGAATAGTTATATTTTCATTTATTCCAAAAAAACTTTTTTTTCTGCTTTGAATGTAAATCAGCGGTAGGGTTTTAAATTCCTTTCTTCTCCCAAAAATCAGTACCTTTAATTGCATTGTACTTTAATTGTTGTCCCACGATCTCTCTTCTTATTGATATTATTGGGCATTCCAATAAATGTCTTGTTGTTTGCACGTTTCCGCACTCACAGTCCGCATCTGTGGTTATACCCTATTTCTGTATATTTTCTTTAGTTCTTCCTACTTCCGATCGTATTCTGTTAATAGTCTTCCATGTGTGCCAAGGTAAGTTGTATCCTGGGAGGGTGAGAAAAATTCTGTCAGATGTTCTCATATTGTACTTTTGTCATTATCGGTGACTCGTTCCTGCCACCTTTTTAATCATGTCACTGTTGGCATTTCTGTGATGGGTTCACTAGCTTTGATAAACGGTTTTCAAGATTTTAGTCGGCTATTAATTTGAACTTCATCAAACATGGGGTGTCTGTGGTCACTTATTTGTTTCTTCCTTTCTACTATCGCTGCTACTTCTCTTCTTATGTTTGGAGGGGCTATCCTACTTAAAATCTGTATTTTTCCTACAGGTGTGGGATTCAGACATCCAGTAATTATTCTATTTGTGTTATTCAAGACTACGTCTACGTTTTTAGCATGTGCTGAAACACGCCATACTGAACTGGCATATTCTCTGGCTGAATAACAAAGGGCTAGACCAGACATTCGGAGAACCTTTGGATAAGTATAACAAGCATAATTTTCTTATACGCCACCCAATAAGTACCAGTACTATTTTCCGTAACCAAGTTGACAATTGCAGATTATTTAAATTTTGGACAAGAAGGAAACCTATCTCTTGAAAATACAACGTTTAAGTGAGGAATATCCAGAATGCGTGCGTATTTTATAACTATAGATATAAGAAATTAATTTATTTTCGTTTTCTTAGTTTTCTTCACCGAACTGGCATCTTTGTATGGTGTGGTTCTATGTGTGATGTATGAACATGTGAAGGTGTGGTTCTATTAAATTCACTTTAATATCGGGTCTTTACTATATCCGCTATACCACCTATCAATGAGTCGAGCGCCGAATGCCCGTCGAATATAGATATTAAAGGTAGCATACCACTAGTTTTAAGTATTGGTATTAATCTGGGAATACGAGTTTTCTCGTTATTTTTACGAAGTATCTTTCTAGTGGCTGAAATACCTTTCTTGGTTATATTTTTTTCACCCTTATTATTCTTCAACAGTACTTTAGTAGCTTTTACCGCTGCTGTAAACCTGCAACCGCACTGATTCTACGTTTAATCTTCATTGCGTTAGTCACTCCCCAAGCAGTAACCTTTTCATTGAGTCTGAAGCTTTGAATTTCTTTCAAGCTCGATTTTCCAATGTACGTTTCATCTCGTTATGATTTGCTATAGTTACTACATTCGTAGGCGATATTGTGTTCTCTACAAGCAGAGTTCAAAAGGTTTATACCTTTATCACCGAGAGCCAAAGTTTTTTTTAGATTATTTGCCGATCACAATATTGATAGCCTGGTACATGAAGTTCAAACGGTGGTTTATTTATAACAGTGTTATAAATACTTTACTCGTCCTTCTCCTTTGAACGCGAGACATTGTGTGATATGAATGTTCACATTACTATCATATTTATATCAAAATGAAATTCATCGAGCAAGAACAGAAACTTCCAATTTATAATTTAGATTCGCCTGTTACGGTAAAATATAAACACGAAGTGATTTTTCCAAATACCGTGAGATAGTTAATCTTTGGTAATTCAGGTTGTGGGAAATGGAATTTAATATATTTCATGTTCGTTAACGAAAATGAATTACGATACATATTATATTATATTATACATATATTCTAAAATATTGGAACAACCTAAATATCAATTATTAAAACGTATTATCAATGGAATATGGGGACATGGAATACGAGGAATTGGACAGAATTTTATACTTCTTGAAATTTAAATATGTATACGTTAAAGGAAAACAGAAACAAAAACTAATCGGAGAATTTATTCCACTCATCTCCGCTATCAACATTGAAGAAATGGGTTGTCCCCGATTAAATCAGTTGTGCAGTGTTTTTCATAATATGGGTTTAAACCCTAAACAATGTACATCTTATAAAATATTTGCACTTAAGAAATGGTATAATAATAATACTTAAATTATATATATATGTGTGTGTGTATAAATAGATTTTTTTAAACTATTTTTAACTATTATAATAACCCTGATTTATTTATTTATTTTACACTTAACACACAAAAAATATATTTACATATTTATTTATAGAGACATGTTCAAATGAATAATATAGATAACTATATTTTATTTACATGTTACAAATTTATTTATAAGAGTATGTTAAATAAGAATTAAAAATCTTCAACAGTCATCGGAAACAGATAATATGTATTAATACATAAGATAAATGTAAAAAGCAAATTATATAAAATAATATATAAACTAATCATAGAAAAAAAAAATCTTAATCCAAGATATAATATTTACAATAATAGATAAGTACAATTTATTTACAATTATATAACAGATTTATGTACACAAGAGTAGTAATATTTATTTTTAAAAACTAAAAGTATGAAAAATTCACAACGTTTACAACATATCTATATATATAAGTACAAAATATTTACAAACAAATGTATATATATTATACACAAATAGAAAATATATTTACAAATGTATAACAAATTTACAGCCCCCAATCCAATTCATCGGTATCGTACCCAGTTGCATGCTTTTCCGCTATTAATTCACTGAAACAAAATACAAAATTAGTCAAATATTTTTTAAAACAGTATTTTCAATTTAATTTACTCAATTTTATAGTGTCCGTATGCTAACGTATACACTTTACGTCTTTACCCTCTAGTATATATCGCTTGTCAACATGGCTATTGTATATAAGTTTTTTCGATTTTATGGTTATCAGCTAATGTTGATCGGATAGACACGTTTTCAGTATACCACTCCAATTCATCGTCACCAAATAAACACCTCTTGTGATCTCCAAGATTCATGTCGTTTTTAACCACATGTCCTCTTTACTTTTTGCCTTGATCTTCTCCACGCCTTGGATGTTGTATGCATATGATTTTGCCCTCAACGCCACAAACTCAGACATTGTTTTACCGTCCGTCTCATCTTAAAATAACCCGGATATTTTCATCCACTCTGCGATATAGCATAGATGGTTTCGCGGTAAATTGGCCATTTCAAAATCTTCCGTTTTCACATAATATACCAATGAATCTGGAATAATCATAATCATAATGTTAATAATTATAATAGTATTAATAATAACAAAAAAGAAATATTTTACCTGTATCGATGTAAATTAATGTAATCCAGTCATTATAATGATTCTTTATAATGTTGTAATGATAATCATACATTATCGTTTTGCTAATTTCTAGCACTTCAATCCTACATACATCAGTTTATCGATTTTTATTTTATTTTTAGCCAATGACATAGAAGACAAGTTTCCCATTATATGGACTAGCATATTTGATGGTCGGTATATTAATCAATTTCTATATCTTGCTATCGTTTGAAACCAGCTGCATATCTATCCGTTTGCAAACGTTCTCCAATGTTTTACCTGTAAATAATTAAAAATAATTAATAACGAAGCAATTTAAATAATTAAAAAAAAAAAATTTTGTAATTACCATAAACAGCATTGTTAATGAGTTTGTAAAAGTCCTTTTCAAAATCGTTTTCAGCATTTTTCCTTAGTTCCGTATTTGAACTGATATATTTAAATTTTATAGTAGGTCGTGTAACGGGTCCCTCCAGCAGTGCACACCATATAGCTAATGTATAAAACAATAACCGAAAACGGCCCTTATTAGGGCCACAACATCATAAAATCACTCCAACAAAATAGTTGTCTTACTATACGGATGCAGGAAGTCAGACCACGCCAACGTTAACACAAAAGTGTTAACTCTGTAAACACCGATTAACGAGCTCAACCAATCACAGACATCAGAAAATTTAAATCCACGAAATCCGATCTAGACCAACCAGAATGGGAGAAAGGGTTTAAACATTCATATAAATACAGGATAATATTTTCATATTTAAGAACATTATACCCAGTTTTGAACATCATTCCGTTCAGCGCTGCCGTTCCGTATGCACCTTCGCCGTCATCATTCGTCTCCGCAGCCCAATCAGACTACTCTATTGTAGCCCCAGACACGCCAACCCACTTTCCGGGTAACCCTCATCATAAATTAGTATCATAAATGTCCTGGACATAACATTGATCGAACTTCCGTCTTATAATTCACGCATCACAAATCTAGCCGCTCTTTCATCTGACCATAACTCCATCCTTCTCACCATCTCAGACTCGCCAATCTACTTCATCACTCTCTAATCACTTCAAAATAAATTGGAAAAAATTTGAATGCCTAATCGCGGAAGCCTTCCCGACCGCCAACTCGCAAGTATCTAACACCAGTGAAATTGATTCAGCAATCTCCTACTTATCGAGCAGTATCATAAATACGGTAGAAAAAGCTCCACTCCACTTCACCGCAATTCCCACCAAAACAAACTCCCATCAGAAATAACTAAAGAAATAAAAATCAAAAACCGACTAATACAGTTATGGCAACAAACCCGTGACCCCGCCATCAAAAGACAACTAAATCACAAAGTCAAGTTCATCCGCTCCATCATTTCAACACATCGTAAAGACGAATGAAACAAATTCTTTGACTGTCTTGACCCCAACTGAATATCTATAAGGTAAACAAAGCCTTACTAAACATCATTCCAGCAAATCACCCCCTAATCGGTCCAAACGGCCCTATCTACACCGCAAAAGAAAAGACAGAACTTCTCGCCGATACATTCCAAAACCAATTCACCGTAAACGACGGCCCACCTTCACCAGAAGTATCTAGCAGTATCTATCAAATCCTATCTCAACCAATCGTTTGTCAAGATTACACGTCCCCAGCCGCTATACAAAAACTCCTAAAATATCTACCGAAGCGAAAAGCACCAGGTGAAGATTCAATCACAAATGCAGCTCTCAAAAATCTTCCTAAAAAAATAGTCCTCTATCTAACTAACATAATTAATGTCTCCCTCTGCCTAAACTACTTTCCAGTGGCTTGAAGGAAGGCAGTAATCATCACCATCTCAAAACCCAACAAAGACCACAATCAACCAGAAAACGACCTCCCAATTACCCTCTTATCTTCCCTATCAAATGTACTTGAACGAGTAATCTTAGACAAACTCTCGGCTGCGATAGGCCATAAGTTACGTAATTAACAATTTGCATTTAGACCTCAACATTCGACTGCCCTTCAACTTGTGAAATTATCGGACGATCTATGCATTCACTCCAATAACAGAGAAAAAATTGCAGCGATATTCTTTGATGTCAAATAGGCTTACGACCGAGTGTGGCACGAAGACCTCTTGCATAAAATGTTAAAACTAAACATTCCTCTCTATCTCTGTAGAATACACTCATTTCTCAGCTACCGATACTTTAAAATACATCATGATAACATCCTATCAACTAGCAGGCCAGCGACCGCAGGCGTGTCTCAGGGCTCCTGCCTGTTGCCGACAGTTTACAACATGTTTACAAACGATATGCCGATCAACGCTAATGCCCATTTAGCACTTTTTGCAGATGACACAGTAGTTTTTACCAAAAATTGAAATCCCTATTGGGCCATCTCACAACTTCAAAAACAAATAAACTCCCTCCTTATTTGATTTAACTCATGGCGCATACAAATTAATCCACAAAAAATTGCAGTCTTATTCAACGAAAATCATACACATAAACTTCCCATCATAATCGTCGACAACTTTAGTCCCACCAGGTAAAATATTTAGGCATTGTCTACGACAAAAACCTAAACTTCCGTGCACACACAATAGAAACCATAAAGAAGGCGACTAGAATCAGAGGCATTCTTTATCAAATACTATGCAAGAAAAGCCCCATCCCTATTAACACAAAAATTCATAAATATTGCATGTACATCCATTCAATCCTAATATACGCCGGCCCTGCTTGGGAAAATTCACTCTCCACGTCAAGTTGGAGAGCCATAGAAGCAGATCAATACATAGCACTTCGCACTATTCTAGCCACCCATCCCTACGTTTCAACCAGGACACTACTCGCTACTTCACGTCTCCCCACTATCCAAAACTTCATTCTTCATAACTTTAAAACTCTTTTCTACAAAAAATCCTTCTCATCATTTAAACACATCAGTGAACTGAGAAAATAGACTTTCCAGAACGAAAACAACGCCCAATCAGCTGGGCTCACACACATCAACCTTCATCATACTAATCCATACACCATCATATCAACAAAAAATTAAAATTTTTCACATCTCCTACAACACATATAGGCAAATACCTGGAATGTGATCATAGGCCTTGGGCCACCCGTAACCAGCAGCAGCATATTAAGAATTTAATTGGATCGTCTCAGCTCGAAACGGCACAAAATAAAAATTACAAAAAAAATACATATACACTTATGAGCCACACATTACATTTGATCGACTCGGCAGTTTTTCTTTTCATTCGAATCGACGCACTGACATGCACGAAAAAATTCCAAAAGTCCCATACGACTTTCCTACATAAAATATTGATATATATATTTTTTTTTATTTCATTAAATAAAAGTTGTTATTGTCTAGTGATAAGTAGGAAATTTGAAAATTTCCAAAAATAAAGTTTCACTATTTGTTTTTATTTGCATTTATTTCGTTTTGATAAAAGCGCAACACACTTATTTTGGATCGCGCAAAAATGTTAAGATTTTGAATATATTTATCGATTTTAATGTCATAAATATTATTAATTAAATTATTAATAAAAATGTTACAGTATATTTTTAATTTTATTTAAAATTCGTGGGCGCGAAATAAAACATGGCCCATCCATATAAATTATTACCTATAAATCGAATAATATTATAACATATTCAAAATAAAAAATATATATTTAGATACTTACAACCTTGAGATATTATCCATGATTTCTGTTTGGTGTTATCAAAATTGGGTGTTGTGTGGTTATTCGCTTTTCCATACCGCATACTATCTTGTGTTAGTTCACCTTGTATACCAAAAAAATAAAATTATATAAATATTTTCATTATATTAAAATATATATATATGTTTACCTTTCTCTAAAATAAAGCTCTAAATAAAGCATGTCGTAATCCGTGAGTAGTTTCAGCTTAATTTCCGTATATTTAAGCGTACAATCAAACAAGAAACTAGGAACAGTATAGTAGTGTGAGGAGTTTATAAGATTATAAGTTTTCAAACATATATCTCGGAAATTTTTAAAAACATCCACCTTCAAATACAAGTCCGAAATTTACCCAAAGTCTTTAGCCGAAATACTTCCACATTTTTTTCGCATGTATATAGTCTTTGTCTGTAATACTTGTTTCTCCAAAACGTACTATAAAAATGTTCTTACGATGGTAAACTCGTCTCTTACAACCTAGTCCAACTATCCGTATAGTTATACGGATATAATACTTTCCGCGTTTCAAGTGACATATCCTAATGTGCAAATACTTTTGAACTTTCACGGAATTTTTCAAAACTACGAGTTATGGAGTTTGACGCCAAGGTCAATAAACTTGATCCCATAAATCTGAATGTATCTATGAACCGTATATGAAACATCTTGTTGATATACTTTGAAAATGATATAAATTTCTTTTAGATATTTGGTATAACTTTTATTTCATTCTCGTCATATCTAAGTTCGTTCACGATGAAATGAGCGTCATATTTGGAGAGGTTATGTAATAAACATGTGACAAAATTGAGCATTTGAAGTTTCATATTACAGGTATTACAGAGTGTCGATATAGACCGGAAAGATGGTTGTGATTTGCCGACTTTATGATTTTTTTTCTGTAAATTGTGTTTTACAAAATTCGCATTTTTAATATTTTAGGTGTTGTTGTTCTTCTTCTTCGGTCATAATTATTAACATGTTGATTTTAAATAATTTATCTACTTTTTTAGCTATTTTCACCGTTGTTTTAACAAAATATTTCGCTACTTTCCCCTCAATTCGTAACCTCGATTCAAAATCGGAATCTTATCTACTTTAAACTGTTCTAGCAGATCCATTGGTATATCATCTGCAGCCTTCACAAATATTCCATAACTCATATGGTTATGTTTTTAAAACGCCAGAGTATTTCCACCTTTCTGTTTTTGAATTATCTTGAGTAGTGCTTCAAAGTCTGAATAAATTACAATTGGGTGTCTCTATGTTCTGACCCACTCTTTAAATTCACCCATATCACCTTCTTTCGGCGTTACAGGTAGAATAGTTGTATGTAGACCGCAGATAAGTTTGAGCTCATTAAACGCTGCCTGTCCATTTAATTTTGTTTTCTTCGGTCGATTATCGAAACTTGTAAAACATCTTTTGCAGAAAAAGTGTTTGTGTGCACATAATGTTTTCTGCGAGCTTATGAGTCTTGAAAAATTAGAAATGTAGGTGAATGGTATTTTTCATCGTCATTTAATAAAAGCAGATTGAAATTACTTTGTTTTTTCTCGTCGACGACTTTTAATGGATGAAATTCATATATAAGATATTTACACAGTGATTAGAAACATTTTTCTAACCCGTACACGTTAACAGTCACATCAGTATTTTTCTTTTCAAATACAATAATATTATGGAGAGATGTAGGAAAATTCATTCCAGAAAAGTTGTATTTATATTCATGCACTTTATAATTGTGTCCAACGTGATATTTGTGTTCTTCTTTTACATATCTTGCAATGATTGCCCACTTGAAGCACTGTTGGTCTGAGTTTTGTGGGTTTATAACCGCTTTTTTGCTTGCAATATACGTAAGTACTAACCTCCCATTGGTGTGTAATGGTGCACAGCTAACAGTAACCCATCGATTTTCTCTAAAGAAAATCTGCTTCGTTTACTCGTATACAAGTCTTGTTATAATAATACATGTTATAATAATAAGAAAAACTTGATAAGAATGGATATAAAGAAACTTATAATAAGAATGGATGAATACAAACATGATATAAAAAATTTAGGTTAAGATACAAAATCTAACAATTAAATAAACATGTAGCGTATAAAATACTTAGAAAAAAAAATTCATACCTTGATTTTCGAAATTGGGGATTGCTTCATCGAAAAACTTCTTGTTACCCCATAAATCGGCTGTATCAGTACTAGTAGTTGGATGTTATAAGGATGCTGTTTCTGCAATATTAGCTCTATGTGTAAACTATATTACTTTCACGGCGAGCGTTAATAAGAACGATTTTCATGTGTCTGTTCATGCTGTCTTTACGGGAAAACGATTTCCCGCAAATATCGCAGATGTATTTTTGATAACTATTATACGAGCGAACTTATCAGTGCATACTCTACAGACAACCATATTTTTTAATTGATAAACACGACCATGGCAGTCTTGGTCTTGGTCTTGGTCTTGGTCGTGTTAACTCAATCTTGGTCTTGTTCTTATTGACTCAGTAGAAGTCAGTCTTGGTCTTGGTGTTGCAAAATTCTTGCAGCCTTGATTTTTTTTTTTTTACTTAAGTTATAAATAAGAATAAATAATTTATTTATACGTACACAAGGGGGGATACAGTAATGGGGGTAATTCCTCCTCTCCGTTCACAAAAAATAATTAGGTAGGCATCTGTATATTTGACTGTTAATATAAAAAATAAAACTGAAATAGTAGAATATCTGTTTAACCATATATTCCATAAACGATAATCATTTCAGAAAATATTACAATAGGATATTAATGATTGCATTACGAGAAATCTGTAGATTTGGTGTGGAATTATAAATAATGTATACCGAGAAAAAAAATGTAATAAATAACGTATTTAATTCATTAATTTTTATTTTATTTAAAAGCAAGACTTGCAAGAGTCTTGCAGTCAAGTCTTGGTTTGGTCTTAGTCTTGCATTATAAGTCTTGGTCTCGGTCCTGGTCTTGCATGCATTTTTATTTCTGTCTTGCTATGAAATAGTAAAATCTTGGTCTTGGTCTTGTTAGCCCTAGTACAGTCTTGGTCTGCAAGACCAAGACCGAATTTGCCCATCACTAGATTTATGTCATATATGTCAAGAGTGTATTACACTCTATGAAAGTATCAATTGTTCAAATATTTGAAATAGCTGTAACTCGATCAGTTATAGAATATCGAATTTTATGACAAAATTTTTGAAAAAATTGATTCTATCCAAATTTCGTGTAAAAATAGGACTCCAAAACGTTTTTTCTTATTTTGAACCGGTTGTGACATGCCAATTTTTAACAACAAATTTAGATGGGCTTACGTAATTATAGTTATTGGTTCTTAATCAAAAATTTACCGAGGTTTATTTAAAGTTATCGATTTTTTCGATTTTGAAACAATTATAATTCTGTAAATGTTTAACGTAGGGCCTTTCAGGACCATTACTCTACCACTGACCAGCCTGGGTCCTCCGTTTCAGATTCCGTTCCACACTACCCATAGAATATATTGTAATATGGGCACTTCTGGGCGTTCGTGACGTTCACTTTCAACAATTTTTTCTTTCCATTTCCCAACAGCTGCTGCAGTACGACATTTGATTACAGTTATATATAAACGAAGGTTGCCCAATCTTTTCGAAACGTGTACTTTTCGACGTACCTGTTGTTTCCGTCGTACGAGTACCTCGATTCCGCTGTCAAGCGCCCGCGCGGGTACGAACACCAATACGGCGGTAATGTTACAGATTCGTATTGGGAACAGACGGCCGAGGTTGGATAACTTCGGCGGAGAACATCGAGTTACCGCCGAGCTACGCGGGCGTCGAGGAATACGACGACTACTACGCCGGCGATGATGCCGACGAGTTTGCGGAAAACTCTTGCGACGAGCTGCACTTGGAACCACCGGTGGCCGGTGGCGGCGACGTGGTCGTGCCGGTGCCGGCGTTCGACGACGATCGACGTCCCGGGTCTATGGCCGTGCCGTTCGCGGTCGGCAAACGGTTGTTCGGCGTGGACGTGCCCGGGACGACGGACAAAGGTCGCCCGTCGTTGTTGGCCCGCTACTACCGGTCGGCGGTGGGGTGCACGGCCGCCGCACCGGACCGGTTTCGGCGGGACGTGCACGCTTGGCTCGACACGGCCGTGGTGCCGCTCTTGGCCGACCGGCACCGCTGGTATCCCGTGCTGGCCGGAGCGTCACGCGTCGTCCGGGCCGCCACTACCGCCGCCAGCAACGTCCAGAGGCCCAAGAGGAACGCGTCCGAACCGGCCGACGTTGACGGCGACCGGCCCGTGTGCGACGAGCTGGACGTGTTGCCCAACACGAACATGTTCCTGTTTGTCCTCCTGCTGTCGTTCACGTGCACTTGGCTCTCCATCGGCGTGCTGTCCGTCCACAAAATAATACGGTTCATGCTCGGCCCGCTGGCCACCGGTCTTCGGCGCGGATCCACGTGACCGGACGTTCTTTCTGACATTTTCGTCAGCAATATTATTAGAAACGCACGTTTAATAATAAAATTCATATCGGCATCAAGTCGGTGCCCACTTGGTCGTGTCGCGTTTTGTCCCATAAAACACTACGTTCCGACTGGTTGAACCGTGTGGGCATGGCGTATTTTTTCTCGCGTCACCAGAGTGGCCGTGTATTACAGCATAGTTGAATATATTCCACTCGTTGGCCTTGTGTGGTTACTGATTTATGGTAATATCATCGCTAGTCGCTGATATCACAGAAAAAAAAATAAAGATACGGAAGACGATCGTGTCTCATCATAATATACACTTCCCTTCAAATGAATATACATTTATTGTAGTATTACATATCTACACATAATATGTATCTTCTTTCTGTGTTATTAGAATATTCTTAAAATAAATGCATTGCACACGATAAAATGCGATTCTTTTCATTTCTATACATTTGATAATTATATTTTTTTTTACTCGATAGTCGTATAATTTTAGTTTTTTTTTCTTTATATACCGACATTGTAGTAAAAACAGATAGTAAACAAACACTATAGTCAATATTTTGTTCTTGAAACTAGAATTTATCATTTATATTTTGATTTTGTTGTTTTTTTAAGCAGATATACCGGCACTAGTGACGGTTCTCGATCAATAATAGGTGGGGGGAACCAAAATGTTTATTTATATTTCATTTATGTACTTTACTTCTAGGTTTCTGAATATAAGTTTAGTCACCTTTAATCCCCGTTCTGGGCAGGGTTGGAAAAAACCAACTGGGTTGGGTTAAATTGGGTTTTTTTCCATAAAACTCGAAAAAGCCCAATATTACCCTGGTTTTTTTAAGAAAATTCTTTGAGTGGGTTTTAATGGGTTTTATTTAAAAAAAAACCCATTTACACTCACTAAAAATGGGTTTTAATGGGCTGTTTTTTTTTTAAATTCTACTTCAACCCAATAAAAATGGTTTTTTTATTACCTATATTACATACACTGTATTTTATAACCATGTTATTAACTCGTGTTATCTACTAGCAATATTATTTTAAAATTTTTATTGTTAGAATTTATTGTATGTTGACTGTTGATGTGTAATTAGTTTAAAGTGTTTTAGACAAGCAACCAGTCCTGGCCAAGGCCATTAACATATTAGTATAATTTAATATAATAAATTATATTATACTATACAGTATACAATAATAATATAATTTGCATTAACTTTGGTTGGTACCTATATTAATAATAATACCTATATAATATTATAATTATTACCAAACACATAAATATTTCTATAGTTGTATTCATAGTTGATTCAATTTTTAATTTTCTAAATAGGAATTTTAATATTTAATATTTGATGAAAAAAATTCAATATATTTTATTTAACCATAGTATAAAATTTTATAATTTTTCTAAGTTGGTAAATTGGGTTTTTTTTTAGATGGGTTAAACCCAATAAAACCCGGTGGGTTAGCCACCCTGATTTAAAGTTTAGACAAGAGGTGCGCGTGGAGGGAAGGGGAATACTTTTTATAGCACACCGAACTATTCCGTTCCTGTTTACAAAGTACAAACATTAAAAGAAGATAAATATTCACGGGGAAAATTAGGTGAGCACGATAAAATAAGTATTCCGTATCGTGCGATCGGTTTTAATTTACCGTCATTATTTCGTGCAGATATGAACAAAAATTCGTTATTATTAATTATAATAATAAATATAATAATTATTATTTTAACGTTTTTATTTTGTTCCATTTGGTAAATATTTTACTGCATAGTAGTAGATATATGACATCGTGCATTAAACGTGCATTTTTTTTATTTTTTTATTGTTTGATATAATAAAACAAAAAATAATAAAAGCATTTATTCAAATGAGTTAAGGATAGCTACATAGATTTACATCCAATTATTTCCTCGGGCTCTTTCCCGCGCGTGTAATTTATTGAAGGGAAGTATACATAATATTAACATACATTTATAATAATAATAATAATATTCCTCTGTTTGTAAAAATGTATACATCATATTATTATAAATTGTGCATATATTATGCTGTGGATATCATTTGCGTAATAATTCAATCTCAATGAATTACGTTTACAAAATGTATTACAATATACAAACACGAGCGTTTTTCAACAATGTCGTCGTATATCTGCGCGTATAACATTTTATAATATATTATTATTGTTATTATTATCATCATTGTTATGGAAAAATCACACAGTTATACCAACCAGGGGCGGATTTCCGTAAATCTATATTGTAATTTATAACCTGTATAGTATAGATAGCTAGTTAATTGCTTTTCAATTACCTATCAACATGAAAACGCATTAATTAATTTCACCGGAATTAAGGAAATGTTAAGATAATATTATGCTACCTATATTATACATAATATAATACTATGTACTTACGTCCAAAATATAAGTTCAGTAAATTCATTCTGTGCGTATATGCGTATGTTATAAAAATTAAAAATTAATTCATTTATTGATTTTGATAATGACAACATTTTTATAATATTTTATTCATTTTGTTTTATTAACATAACGGACGAATTCTCCAATTGAACAATATTTAATAACAATATATTGAGATAATTATATGGCATATATAATGCGTTACAATAAAAGGAAGAATTACATTTAAAATATTTTATAAATAGAACAATAACATGTTATGTGCGATTAATTAAAATAGCGAGAAATCGGGATCGATGTTCGCAGAGCGAGGAAGACGTGTACCATGGGGGCATTTGATAGAAAATCGGACGAGGACACACTTTTTTTTTTTATTGACGATTGTGAGGATTGTGAAAGGGATCACAAGATCGAGTGTGATGTGAAGGAAAATTACGGAAATTTATAACTGAAAGTAGAGAAGAGGAATCAATTTGATTAGATAAGGGTTTGAAAAGGAAGAGAATAGATTTGCCTGATGCCTTCGATTCGCAAGGCTAGAAAGGCCTGACGTAGTCAAGACAGGAGTATAATCATGTATGACATTATGAATGTTAGCAAATTATTAAGCCTTACGATTTATGATTACAGTAAGTTATAACAACATCAGCCCAGAGTCAGACTAGGATATATATAGTTTTATAAACACTCAGATCCCAGTAGTGTTGCTCACGTTCAAAAAATAACTATAATAATATTTCAAATCTCGAAAAATTCTAAACGAACAATTTGTTTTTGATGCCTGTAAGAGTAACCGTTGAAATTTTTGTGCATTAGATACGTGGTTTTAGACAAAATTCATGTAGGTTCAAGTTTAAATTTTGTTTAAACATTCATTATATTATACTGTTCCCATTATCGTTAAAATTCGGAATATTTCATATTCCACACTATACTATTTACTTCAACTTACAGATATACAATATCTGTGTAAATAATTGTCTGTTGCAACATTTATTGTATTTTTTTCAAATTAGATTTTAAATTCTCTTCGAATTCAAACATTTGAATCGGTATAATTGACAGAATAATTGATATTTAAAAACTGATATTCCTTTGATTTTCGTTACATTATTGCTATTTTTCATATTTTTCATATATTATGTTGGACCACAAGTGTATATATTGCAATTTTTCTTTAAGAAAATGCCACTCAACCGATTTTTAAGGGATTTTGTATAGGCATTTTCTGTGAAATTTTTAGAAAAATGAAAATAAAACAAATTAAAAATATTTAAATATATTTAGCAATTTACCTGTGTCGGTATTGTTGTGTAATCACGATATTTATTAAAAACGCTTTTTCGCATTTCCAATAGTAGGCAGGTACATTATATTGTATAATTACACTAATTTACCATCTAGTAAAATATAATATTTCATATGTATAAAAAATTAGATTTCCAAAATAGCCATTTTAAATATTTGAATAAAATTTTTAAGTTCTTAATATATTAAAATCAAATAAAAAATATTATAATATTACAAGGCAGGATTTGGACAATATTGAAGAAAAAAACAACTTTGAAATATTAAATAGAACAAAATATGCACTATTTTTGCGTCGAGATAGGATCCACATTTTTAGACTATTCGTACTATAGGTATATATACCTACTGTAAATATTGTTTTAAAATTAATTAAAATTTTAAAAAATCCGGTCAGTAGGAAGTCGAAGCACTTCCCTCAACGAGTAGGATTTTGGTAGCGGATATAATAAAAATGAAAGCAATGATAACTCATTTCTTTCGATAAAACGATTCTGAGCGAAGCTTAATTAAAAGAAAAAAAAAATTAGCGAAGCTAAGAGTGTACGAAAATAAATTATTTCTACTTATTTATTTATTTTCATGAAAAAAGTAGCAAAAATGTAGTTCCATTTATATATATATATATATATATCTTCTTCTCCTTCGCCTTCTCTCCCAACTATTTGGGGTCGGCCACCCTGGTCCTACACTTCCACTTAACTCTATCTCCCGCATCTTCTTCACTTACTCCCACTTTCCTCATATCATTCGCCATTAC
>JAIPRL010006206.1:0-28475 GCA_025469235.1 Pemphigus obesinymphae | reverse complement strand
TGTAGCAAACATATTGTAAATGAAGCGTACAATAAATGTATTCATTGTAACTGGATACGCCACTTAGCGGGCACCCAATCACAGCATCTTATTCACGATTCTATTATTCTAAGCCCGAGTGCACAATTTGGTTTCGTTTAATCTGTGATAAATAAATATGATAAAAAATGTAATTAATGATAAGGTATATAGATATAGATTAAAAATATCTAGGTATTATAATGAATGATTAAACGAAATGAACGAGATATGGAATACAGTTCGTTTAATGAACTAGTTCATTTTAATAAACGATGAATGATGAATTAGTTCACCAAAATTAACGATTAGTCCCATTTCTATAGTAACGTGTAGACCATAATATATTATCACCCATTACCAGAAACCTGACCAAACGATACTTTTGAATATGAGAAAATAATTTATAACTCGAAAATTTTATTCTGTGTTCTTCCTAAATTTAAGTACCTAATATTTACCTATTTCTACTAAATTTAAACTATATGTACTCATTTAATTTAAATTCAAGTTTAAAATATGTTCACGGAATATACTTACTCGTTAATATCGTTAACCATGAATAACCACACAATTTAAAGTTGAATATTTTCAACTATTGGTAACCCGGGATAACATATAGAACCACGATTATATTTTTGCCTAATCAAATTTCTTCAAATGATACACAGCCAACACGATCTACATGACACGGTGTTAGTGGAATACCCGATAGATTTTTTAAACAGTGTGTTTTAAATTACCTGATTGTTATTCGGGTATAATTGTTTCACTGCAGCTTTGGCTTTACCTATGTACTCGGAATTTTTGAACTTCAGTATCCAAACCGGGCTTTCCGGTAAATAGAGCACTATAAGTATCATATTGATGATGGTGAGTGCAATGAATATGAAATTGATAATATTCCAGTCTAAGCGCGTTAAACAAGTGGCGATCAATACACCGCCCGAAAAAAAAACGCTGTTCAGCGACAGCAAGATCTGCTTATAAGACGTGTGACTGATTTCTGATATGTATACTATGCCCACCGTAGTCATTCCTAAAAGAATTCAAATACATATTGGTTATTTTATCATTTATTTTTGTATTTACCTATTAGTTTTCACTGTTCTACCTGCACCAATCCCAGCAAACATTCGGGACACATAAAACATGTAGATGCTCTCAGAAGTTGTAACTGCAGCTGTTACCCACGACGCTAATAATGGTAGACAAGTCAACAGACAAGCATATTTTCGACCGACCCGATCCATTATTAGACCAATTAAAAACGCACCAACAGGTATGCACAAAGCCAAAATACTTGCTTTTATAAAACAAAAATGAAATTTTATTTTAAATTATTAATACACTACCATTTTGGAAGGTGTACGTTATCGATATATACAGAACCATATCTATAGGAGGTTGGCGATTTATTATTTGAGAGGGGTTAGGTTAGGTTGAACCTTCCGACCAAATAATATTCAATTATATACCATAGGTACCCATAGAGCGTATTAGTTTATAGTAAATAATAAAAGCAATTTACCTTATGTAGTTTAGTATCACCATATACACCCCGTAAAAATTAAAATTAAAAGTTATAGCTATATACAAATTTGACATTGTCCGTGAATGATAGACTTGAAGAGTGGAGGAAATATTTTGAAAGCAAGGACTAATGATTAGTAGGAGTAAACAGAATATATAGAGTATGCTTTTGGTGAAAGGGAAAACAGAGAGAATAGAGAAAGACCATAAATAAAGTTCAGTGAGGATGTAGTGGGAGATGTTGAGAAGTTCAAGTATTTAGGGTCTGTTGTACAGAAAAATGGAGATTTCGAAGAAGATATGAAACACAGGATTAAGTGTGGATGGATGAAATGGAGAGAAACGTCAGGTGTTTTGTGTGACAAAAGAATCCCTATTAGGTTATAAGGTAAATTTTATAAGGCAGTGTGAGACCAAGTATGGAACAGAATGTTGGGCAGTAGGTAGGAAGATAAAACAGAGAATGAGTGAAGCAAAGATGAGAATGTTAAGGTGGATGAGTGGAGTAATTAGATAGAATAAAATAAGGAATGAGTATATAAGAGGTAGTATAGGAGTACCTTCGATAGTTGACAGAATGAGGGAGAATAGATTAAGATGGCTCAGGCATGTATTAAAGAGGGAATAGACTGAAGCAGTAAGATTAGTAAAGGAAATGTGTGTTGATGGAAAGAAGGGAAGAGAAAGACCCAAAAAGAGGTGGGGAATGTTATGGAGAGTAATATGAGGAAGGTGGGGTTAATGAAGATGCGGGAGATGGAGTTAAGTGGAAGTGTAGGACTAGGGTGGCCAAGCCCAAATAGTTGGGAGAGATAGTGAAGAAGAAGATGAAGAAGGCATTGTTCTTTTATATTTTAAGATTTTTTAAGACGTCTAAATATTCACAAATATTCAAATATCAATTACCTATAAAATAATGTATATTATAATACTAGAATGATCTAAATACATAAATGATAAGTACATTATTATTTTTTTATCTATCAAACAACTTTAGTTAGTTAACTTTTACATTTTATATCAATTCATCTGAATCTACCTACATAATTTTCTAATTATCATATATCTTTTAATCGTATTAAAATTACAAATTAGTCTATCATATTATCTTTCTGAAATTAGTAAGAACATATAACATATAACATTATACATATATTATATTTAAAGTTATAACCAAATTAAATTATCTTATTCTTTATATTTTATAATATATTTTAATGTATAGAAGAAATACCTATTGGCCATCTATAACTTCATAATCGACTAGAGTATTATATATAATATTTAAAATATTTTTATTAAGAATACTAATGTGACAAAACTTATATATTATTTTAATTGTAATATTTTTAAATTGATAAATTGATAAAATGAAATATCTAAAGACTATAATATTAATTTGGTTACATTTATTGAAATATAATATGTGAATGTGATAATGCAAATTGCGATCTATTTCATTTTTGGGGAATATATCTTCAATAAAAACCTAAAAGTATAATTTATTTGTCATTAGTTATCACTTATCCATATAATATATTATCTACTTAATCATTAGTAAAATAATTAAAATTAAAATAATAATATTAATGATTAATAGTTATAGTTAAAATTTAAAAAAAAAATGTTAATTCAAAAAGTTAAATACTTTTATAAAAGTAAAAATAAATATGTATATCAAAAAAAAAAAAAGATAATAAGTATCTATAAATAAAATTAATATGTATTATATAAAAAAATAATATATAAAAAAGATTTTTTTTGTAACCTGAAGATTTAATGGTCGAAACTAGTTTTTATTTATAATACTTTTTTGAATACAATAGGCAGCTCCTGAAATAGTCTGATTTTCGTTCTATTCAGCACATTGAACTTTTCGTACTACGCAAAATTTTAGGGGTGACTCTAGGAGGTATATTTTTTATTTTTTTTAATTGTTATTTATTATAATATTTATTTAATTGTATGATTATTAGTTATTAGTTTATTACTTATCCATGAAAATTGTCCATTATTTAAAGATGGCATATGATGCAACAGATTATTTGAGTAGGCTAAACTTATTCCTGGTTGAATAACCACGAATAAAGATATAAAACTGGCTAATACCTAAAAAAAAATATATATTGTTTACCACTAAAACTATTATTATAATCAATATTAACATAAATTTATTTCAAAATTAAACAAACTTGAGGATATAAATCTCTCCATAAAAGTCTCGAATTTGAATGTGTATCATATTCAACATTTGTATTCTTGTTCTTCGTAGACCTGTGTGAAAAAAATACGATATAAATGCATTAACGATTTATAACATAATATCCTCGTCATTAAATTTTTCTTAAACATTCAACCAAGTTAATGGTCAAAATATACGCTCCCTCCTCCCATATGAAAATTTTCTGTGCACGCCACTTTTATATAGTAGGTAACCAGTTATCAAAATATAAACATTTTAGAAAGATCTTTTGAAATTCTCTAAATGAACAAAATCTTTTACAGTAGATATTATATTATATCAAATAATTATTAACCTTACCTATTGTTTTCATTCAATATATTATTATGTTGACCATTTTCATGTTCTCCATTTTTATCTATATAAATTATAGTTTTCTCCTTTTTATTAGGATCTGAAAAATGTATTTAAATTTAAAATTGAATATGTACCTATAATGTTATAATAAATTACGAACTGTTATTTTCTGGCAAGGTAATTTGATCCACATTGAATCTCTCATTTTCGTCCATAATAACATTATTCATGTTTATTCCTATAGAAATATTATTAACATGTTTAAATTATTATATTATAAATATAGTCGCATCACAATATTCCCATAAACTAAACATAAATAAATTAAGCATACTGAATGAAAAATTGAAAAAAAAAATGACATTTAGTATATTTACAAAACACAAATATGCTTAAATAGAACGATCTATTATAGTTATCTGTAACTGTAATGGCCTCGGACTAACAATTTATGTTTTTAGAAAATGTATCATTTTTAGTGTTTAAAAAATATGTATACACGTCACACGATATATTTGTTTTTATTAATACGCGTCATTTTGTGTTTTAAATTACAAAAATAAATACATTTTAACTTTATGGGTATTTTATACAATAGGTATATTAGTAAAATGCAATACTTTATTTTGATGAAATTAGACATTTTCTTTTTTTAAGGGTATATTTGTACTCTCTTCAATAATCCTTCTTGAACTTCTACCAAAAACTATGTGACACACTAAAAGCGATTTTTTAATTTTAGAATACCTATATGGCTATAGCTATTAAATATTTAATAGGTATTAATATTTAATCGAACACTTTTTTCGTTTTTTTTTTTTTTAAACTACCTATTCATTTCTTGATTCTGAATTTTATAGCGTTTTCAAAATTGACTACTCGTACTTATTTTTTTAATTATAGACAAAACATATCAAAAATTGCTATTTTTCAAAATACGTCCTTGCTGGTTTAAAATGATCAAAAATGGACTTTTTAAATTAAATTTTTCTTTAATTTGTGTGAAATTTTATAGTATAATCAGAATTTATAATTCGTACTTAATTTTGAAGTTATTAATGATAAAACAATAAAAAACAGGATTTTTTAAAATGCGTTTATACTTTATACCTTGTAAAAATTTAACAATTAGTGCTTTTGAATTTTTTTTATTTATTTGGTATATTTTTCTATTCATAAGAATTTGGCTGGATAGAATTAGTTTGAAAGTTACAGACTTTTGAATTTCACGAATTTACCGTTACGAATGTCGCAAATTAAATCGAAAATATCCCCCGATTTATTCACAGGGCAAAATAAATGCTTTTCGGAAAATACTTATTAATAATATTATTTTTTATCGGTGTGCTAATTTGTTTTTTTTTTTTGTTTTCATTTTTGATTATTTTAAACGTATTTTAAAAAATACAACAATTTTCGAAATTTTTTTACTATAACTCAAAAAGTAAGTACAAGCAGCCAGTTTTGAAAACACCATTAAATTCAGGGTCAAAAAACGAACTTCATTTTTATTATTTTATAAAACCAAATTACATGGTTCTGTGAAATCAAGTAATTTTCATGATATTGCCTGCCAATTTTGTGGTCAATCACACTGTTGGCGGAAATCGGGTTGAATTATTAAGGGGGGGGGGCTAAAAGATTATATACATAATTACCAATTAAAAAATATTTTCTCGCTGTGTTTGATATTAACGTTCCCCAATTTCAATATTTATGTTTAATATATAATTTAACATTACATATCATAATCGACAATTATCGTAATGAAAATAATATAATAAAGGCTGGAAAAATCCTGAATATAGAGGTCCCCTAAATCAGTGTGGTTTGTCACATCGATAATGGATACAGAATTATTTGCAGATTCGAAGTCTCCGTGTTCTTCCACACAAACAGATTCATTAACATTTTCATGTTTAATCGATAAATCGAAACAAAAATAGGTATAGGGTTTGTGAAAACCATCAGACCATTTTTTTTACCAAACGAAATGTTCTTACGTCTCTTGGCAAAAGTATCCATATAAATGCATTTAAGTATAATAATTTTTGAGGGGGCTTACCAAACTTTTAGGGGGGCTAAGCCCCCTCAAGGCCTCCCATGATTTTCGTCAATATATCACACCTTACAGTCTTTTGACATAGATAATTAATTGTTTTTTTTTAAAAATTTATTTGGATACCCCAGCCGAACTATGATATATTTATTAAATAAACTTTTTTATTTCCCCCTCCTTTGAAAAATCCTGGCTACACCACTGTACCTATATGTTTATTATACACTGATATAATCTACCACTAGCTTCTCGTCTGGATAGTGGACACACATACATTTTATCTGTGTATAATTGTAAACGTTAATTATAATATTATAATATAATATCAAATATATAATCAATGTTGTAAGTACCTACACACTTATACGGTTTTGGACGACTCGACAATCATTTAATTAATTAATACCTGGTAGGTATCTACCTATAAATTATTCATTAGATACCTATACTAATAAAAAATACCTCTACAACTATAATAAAATTAAAAATATTTTAATCAAATATATTTTGTTATTTATCTCGTTTCATTATATACACGCGTAGTTCTAATGTTTTAGGTTAGGTACAATATCAATGTACAATAATTTATACCTAATCAATGGCACAACGTATACAAATAAATATTTAAAATATAGTATATGATGTTTATTAATTATAATATTCAAAAATATTTTCTATTATGTTTCCAAAAATTAGTTTTAGATATTTTGAGCTTTAAATGATGGCTTCCAAAAAAGATTTCTACTTGTACCTATACCTGTATAGGTATTGTCTTACAGTACGTGTACGTATATATACTATAATATATAAGAATAATATGAATAAAAATCCGACACAAAAACAGACCTTATTTATAGGTACGAGTATATACCTACACTATACACGTAGGCTAAAATAAAATAATCGAGTCAGTTTATGTGACCAACGTATATAATCTTAAATATTTATAGACAATAGCGAGGTATAGTCTAGAACCGTAATTATTACGCTTGCACGCAGTCGTTAATGCGCACTCTTATTGCGCATTGACTTGATCGGGGAGTTGGGTGCATATAAACGCGTTATTAGTGCGCATTTATTATTTAATTCGATTCATATCAAATCGAATTTACTCTTCCTCCCGGACTGAGAAATATTCACGTAAAGGCTCGCAGTGATTAGGTTATCACAGTTATTACTCATCAGATATCATGGTTATTCTAATTTTCTGTACATATCGCGTTTTCTATTTGAAATACTTTTATTACTCGTAAACTCGAACCCTGATGCGCATTAACGATACCGCATGCAAACACCATAAATTATTTATAAAGTCTCAAAAGTTCAATTCCATAAAATGAAAACGATTAGTTTCTATAAATTGGTAATTTTTTGTCAATATATATATGTAGGTATTATATAGTATGAAAAATTTATATTTTTTTAATAATTAATTAATTAAATGAACGACAGATGAACGCGATCGTTGAAATGTGAATGTGTTCTTTTTTAATTTAAATGCATTGTACATGAACGAGTTCAACGAGTTCAACGTTCCGAACACTGGTGATTATTATCACTAATCATTTATCGTATATTAAATGCGACAATACACTAAAGTTTTAAAAATTATAAGAAAACATTTTCTACCGTGCATATGATGATCAATGAATAATTTTAATGCTAAATATCAATATAATCAGTAAAATATGCAAACACAATACTTATCTTTTTTTTTTTTTTGTTGACCTGCATACCTAGATATGCATACAATATATTATTATATTATTCAATAAAATATTTGTTTAATTTACGAATCATACCAAATACCTCATACCTACTTCAAAATTAAAACCAGGCCGGACTTTTAAATTTAAAATTTTTTACGAGCCGAAAATATTGTCACGATAGTTATAACTAACAAAAATAACTTATAAAATACATAAGATTGTAGATTATTAACATTTGTTGTATACCTATTACCTAACTATGTCAAATATTAATATCGGACCGGGCACGGGACATGACCTTCCAATTTAAATGTCCGATCCGGGCCAGGCCTAGAAAAAAATTCAATACTGAGCCAGATCGAGCTTTTTGATACTGTAGAAAAAAAAAAGGCCTAGCCGAAGAAGATTGTAAAACAAAAACTTAGAAGGGCCAAAACGGACCGAAAAAAAAAACTGACCCATGCAGATCTCTATATATTATACTATTATTCCATAGTTCAAAATATGTTATTTTTGAATTTTGACATTAAATTAAATGTTAAATAAACGAACATTTGACCTAAAATCTATTGTGTAAAATACCTTGTTTTAATTTTCGTGTCTATAAAATATAATCATATTGCAATTTTCAATACCTACTTTAAAAACATACCTAAATAAATTTTTATCTAGGTAAAGAATAAATCGTCTTACATAATATGAGTAAAGTTAAATATTGTACCTTTGTATTAGAAACAAACTAAGAATTGAATGCAACAGGTTATTGACGGTTGCAGTCGGAGTATTGTGTTGTAGTAGGTATATTATATTTTATCTATGGTTGTAGCGTATACCTCGGACCCACATCGGCAATATGGCGATATCAGTAAACACAGATTACGGAGTACAGACAATAGGTACCTACACATTTAAACGTGTTACTGGTCCTCGACATTATGTGCGTTGAGCACATGCCGCTATATTATGTTCATAGCGTACGTATTATAATAATATATAATATAGCTTCGTGCCGTCATCAGTTTCATTATATCTCGCCGCCAAAAAAAAATATGTCCACGCGTGTAAAATAAAACGACTACAAAACCTGTCCGTGACCTTCCCGCCCGACAATCAGTTTGCGTACTGTGATATTCAAGAGTAAAGACATATGTTTATGTACTAACGAGTTACGTGATCTAGTCAGACTACTAATCGGATTACAGAAGTCAGTCATACCAGGACTATCCGAATCAAAATAACTATATTTACTATTTAGAATTTTTTTTTGCAAAATTCGGGTTCGTATATTATAATCGTGGTCTTATTTATACGGAGTACCATCGATTATAAATTACTAATAAAATAATAGACTAATATATAATTAACGGTAATAGGTAGGTATACCTAATTTATGTGTAGGTAACAGATTATATTTTTAAGGTCTTCCATTTTCCTTCAAATATATTTACTTTGAGTTATTTACGAGTTACAAGCAAAAACGAAAAAAAGGTCATCAACCTATTTTTCACGCCGTTTTTTATTTCTTCACTTCTTAAAACATATTACCCGAGCCATCTCTAATCTCTCTCATTTTGTTTTATCGAGTCACATTATCATTTCTGCTACACTTATCCTCTGTTCCGTCTTCCGATTAAATATGAATAGGATTATATTTATTATGTATTATATGCATAATATAGTATATAAATAAAAATATGACGTATTAACATTTAACTATGAAAATTAAAACCCTTGCGCCATTCCGCGCATAAACCGTTTACGTGTCAAAGATGCTACAAACTGCCGAACGTCTAATTTCTTTGTGTAGATGGTACCAATGGTCCGACCGGATGTTCTGTGGCCATATCATTATTTTCGTCATGACGTCATATTATGATTACATCACCAATCGACAATCATCTGTTGCATTCATCATTCATAATCGCAAAGCAGTCAGATTTAATTATTCAACAGACAAAAAACACGAACAGTTCATTTTGCAATAATTGTTCTACTATTGTCGACGGATTACAACGAAATCGCCAAAATCTCAAGTCTGTACGTAGTGTATGTGTGGTAGTCTGTCGTCAGACGAAGAATTCCGACCGACTGGCCAGTCCCGTCCTTGGCTAACATCGCATTAATTGCTCCGCATCAATTTCGGTTAGTACAAAAATATATTATTGAGTACTAAACGGTTATCAATTATCATTGAAAATTCGGGCGACGAAAACCCGGTGCGTTTTGTTTGGTAATTTTACGAGTTCGCAGTGTGCGAAATTTACAATATTGGTTTTTAAGCAGGTGTGCCGTGTACAGTATATAGATAGTATCAGTAATAGCAGTGCCTATAATACTCGCTAATCTTTATTTACCTACTGTGTGTCCATCATATTTCTGTTTTCCATTAATATTACAGTAAACATTTGATATAACAATAAACTGCATTTCAACTTTCCATTGTTATTCTATTATCATCCCACCGACATTTAATTCATTTTTATATTAATTCTTGTAGACATGGCTGATAACAAAGGACAGCAGAGTACCAAAAAACCAACAGATTCACAAAAGAAACTTCAAGAATCTCAAGCTCAGGTCGATGAGGTCAGTATCAGCAAATAAATATACCTTTAGGTACATTATGTAGGAATTTATGTATGAATATATGTATGTGTAAAACTATAAACTGTAAAATTATATTAATTTATATTTTATATAATAATTTAATTATGTATAATTATTTCAAGGTCGTTGGGATTATGAGAGTAAATGTGGAAAAGGTATTAGAACGAGACCAAAAACTATCAGAATTAGATAATCGCGCAGGTACTATTATTAAACATTTGTTATAATTTTTAAAAGTATTGAATAAATCTACATAACTGGATACCGGATAATTGAATAAATCTACATAACCGGATACCTTTTTGTTGTATTTAATATGGTTTAATACATTTATTTCAAAACGGTAATGTAGCTCACATTTTATTTTAGAGTTATGACGATTTTTTTAATAATAAAAAAATAAAAAAATAAATAATTATTATATATTATTTATTAATTTAATATCATATTTTTACACATATGGTGTACTATCAATAATACTGCAGTCTCGCTTCATTTTAAAAATAAAATAATATCATTACTAATTAATATAGTTATACAAAAATAAAGTTGAATCTTAACCACAAAAAAAAGCCTCAGATTTAAAAACACGTTTTGATTTCAGTTTTAAAATAGGTGCATTAAACTACATCAAATATAAAAAAAAAGGTGTCCGGTAAAGTAGATGTATACAAATAATATATTACCTACCAACAATAATTTAATTTAACATTAATCATTAAATGTTAATAATGTATCTATATACTTAAGTTTCTTTTATTATAATTTTGTTATTAACTTTAAACTATTTAAGGTTATCACCCAATTGCGTTTCAAATTTTTATATCTATTGTTTTTTACTTAGTATTAAGTTAATAACTAATATAGATATAATGTAGCTTTTTAAAGGGTATGATCAAAAATGGATTTATTTTGTAATGTTATTACTTATTGTGTTAATATAGTAAACTACCGAAAAATCAGGGGAAAAGCCCATAGTAAAATTTTAATAAATGTAGCAAATTTATATTTTTATACATGATTTAAAAAAATATATTTAGATATTATATACAAAATAAACAGTAAAATTTAAAAGGTTTTTTAACTAAACCAAACACTTTAAAATTGTGTCCAAAATATAAATTTGTTAAAACTTAAATTCTTACATTTATACAATAGTAATTTTATTATACTTTTTTACTATGATTCTTTTAATGCATACCTATCTGTCCATCTATTTTATAAATTTTAAATTGCAATAATTTAATAAAATACTATAATTTATTGGTAAATTTTAGAGTATAAATGTAATATTTTAAATAATTTAACTATGATCGATAGTGGAATTGCATATTTTTGAACAAACACAAATAGTAATAATTTGATTAACTCAGTTAATGCTGTTGATTGCATTAGCGAGATCATAATGTACCCATTAAAGTGTATTAAAGTCTTGAAAAATATAAAAATCTCTATTTTGGTCATAAATTTAGTCCAAACTAAAGTCAAATTAAACAAACTGCTAAAATAAAAATACTTCTGGGACTTCTAGGGATTTTACCCTATGTGCATTATTCAACAGAGTACTTAACTGATAAATTAAATTAAGTTGATACATAATCATTATTTTATTGTATATAAATGAAAAATTGGTCTGCAGTGTAACCTTGATTTACATCTTACCTGTGTTTAGTATGCAATCAGATAACAGTCAACTTGCAATTACTTTTTCTAAGCTGTTAAAAAAAACCACTCTTTTTTATGAATAACTAAATTATCAACCTATCAAACAAATAAAATATAGTACCTATAATTTTTTGTTATAAATAATAATTCACAAAATACCTGTTGTCTTTATCTATAAAAATTGAGTATAATTGATTTTTATTTACGCTTACGAAACATTCATTAGGAGGGTAAAGGTAAGTTTAATAATGTACCAACATGTAGTAGATATATACCGATTTATAAAATAAGTGCATAATATGTATTAAATATTAGTATAATATTATGTTGTATATAGAGAATTTTAATATAAAACTAATCAAAGCTAATTTGTATCCTGATATTTGAACCTAAAATTATAATTAGTTATATAACTTTAATTTTGTGTAGAAAATTATTTTTTGTTTGTTAATATCAATTATATTATTAGTAGTTTATAATTAGTATAATTTCAAGTATTAAACTATTTCAAGATAAATACAAATATGTATTTAAATTATTAATCTTGTATACTATACTAAGTATTACATAAGTGTATTTTTTTTCAATTTAAAAGATTCTTAAGTAATACATTGACTCAAATCAGTGAATTATAATAATAATTATATTATCACACTGATAGCTGATAATAATTTAAACTGTAATACATAATATAATATAATACAAAATATATTATTTTTATTTATATATACTTTATCTCAGAGAAGTTTAACCTCAGACAGTGACAAATTATGTCAGATCACTCTTACTATAAAATTGGTAATCTTCAATGGCCAATAGCCATTGGCATTTTCATTCCTAGCACTAGCAATAAATGTACAACACATTGTACATTATTACTATGTTAATCATATAAAATTGCTTGTTCAACGGTTTTGAAATACTAGAATAATTTTCTGGCCATGGATTTCTGCCTTTGGTGGTTAGACTTATCTGAGGAAAAAGAGTATTTATAGATAAAATGTAATGTAATGTATTGAAAATAATTTGATGAAAGTATTGTGGAAACAATCTCAATTATTTATTTTATAAACTATTGAATCATATATAAAAGCTTTTACTTAAAAATAGTATACAACTACCCCAAAAATATCACTAATTAAACAAACATAAGTTTTTGAACAAATGACTATTGAAATTAGTATTTTATTTAGGGTTCTATTTTTAATAAGACTAACCTGATAAAAGTCAAATAAAATACTTTTTCTATTTTGTCCAATACAAATTATGAATTAAATCAACTAAATACTTGAAATAATTATAGTAGTTTTGTGTAATAGATGTTAAATTATATTTAATTTTTACATTAGTTTTAAAAATCATTTTCCTCTTTCCTATGCAAAAAAAAATTTTTATTCACCCTAGTCATACTTAGTATTATTAATGGCTACTCTTATTGCATGTACTCTATCGTATTTTTTCACATCCTACTATGCCAAAAAATATTATACAATTAGTATATTAATAAATATATAAACATTGCATTGTTATATAGAATAAAAATTGCTAGTTTGCTTGGTTTTTTTTTGTTTTTTTTTGGTAAAATTACTATAATTATTAGTGATTTATTTATTACATATTTTTAGATCAACATAAATTCCATTGTTTCAGATGTATTGCAACAAGGTGCATCTCAATTTGAGCAACACGCTACTAAACTTAAAAGAAAAATGTGGTGGAAAAATTTAAAGGTATGGTCACTTTCAAAGTATCTAAGTAGAAATGTTATATTCTAAATATTTAACATTTAATTATACTTATTTGTTTTATTTTACAGATGATGATCCTTTTAGGTGTTATTGTAGCAATACTTCTGATTCTTATTGTGGGTAAGTATTTATTTTTAACAATTGTTTATTTAAATAAATACAATATAAAAGTACATTAACAATTATTATTTATTCATTATATGTGGTACGATAATTATTTTTTAACACATTTACTGCCTACAAACACCAATTAATGTTTTATTTACATTAGAAAATTATTTATTGCTCAAAATACAACCTAATGTGATAATTCTGGGGTATTGACTTACTCCTTTATATTATTGCTCCTGCTTACGCTATACAACTTAACTACCATTAAGGGAATTGGATGCAGTGGTTGTCTATCTCTATCATATACGTAACATAGTAATTTAGACTATTTCTTTTTCCTACATATTGATGGCTCTAGTGATACAATAAGGTTTATAAAAATTGATCTGAATTGGTCATAATGTCTACTTTAAATCGACTTTCCCACATTTTTATTTTTTCACCTAAAATTATGTTAAATATTGTTATATTTAAAAATTGACATTTTCAATTTTTGTGAAAATCTAAGGGGAAAAAATTAATAAAGTGGGAAAATCGTTCCTAAGTAAATTTCATGACAAATTCAGATCAGTTTTCAGAATCCTTATCGCATAACTAGACAATCGGTATATTGGAAATGAGATTTTGTGTCTTTTCAAATACATTAGCTGTATTTATTGGCATGTGCCTGTATGTACGAGTGAACACACCAGCATTATGGCGAACGTATTTACACACACTAAAGATTAAATACTACTCACACAAACACTGAGCAACGCGAATAAATCAAATAATTGCTTATACAAAACCCCTTAATAAATGACTGTTTCCAATACCCTTAAGAAGGCTAGCCAAATATTTTTCTTAATCTCATTCTAAAAAAATTGATCATTTTTTTTTTTTAAAAGAACCATAAAATAAAAAAATTATTAATTTTTATAGTTTAAAAAATAGTATTACATGATAAAACAAATTATGGTCCAAACTAGACTTATTTATGACTTTTCGTTAGCGAGTATGTCATAGAATTGTATAATAAATACATAAGTATTGCATTAATAATTTATTTAACCATTATTATGAGCGTAATATTTAATTTATCAATTAGGCCCAAGTTTATAATTTATCTAAATCAACATATAACAATAAAAATTATTGTTTGCATACGTTGCAAAGCAGTAGGTATTCAAGATACCGACCATGTGACCTAATCTATAATTTAATTTGTAATATTACCATTTATCGACCCAATCCCATAAATATTATTTGCCTCTTTATTATTATACATCTGTACCTTTTGATTATAACTTATAAAATATTAGACCTTTGTGAATTACTGTTGAATACAAATCTTTTACAATAATATAACAAATAGGTACCTATATAGTCATAGACAAATTTTGTTTTAACCACCGTTTTTCTTTAACTAATTACTTTATTTTAAGTTTGCTGATTTTTTCATTTCTTGTTCCTCCTTTAAGGAACAATATTTATTTAATATAATTTATGCAAATTGTTTTATATTTAGCCAACCATGTAGTAATCTAAAGTATCCCTCGATACATCTGATGAAAACCTTTCAATTTTTGTATTTAACACACACGAGATCTGTCGGGTAATTATCCAGTCTTGTGTTGTAACTGGTGATAAATTAAATTTTGATCCTTAGTGACAATATTTTCTTCGTAGGATGTACTCTACACCTTTTTCAAACGATATTCCCATTTTTGAAAGTACTCTTCTAATTCATCTTTATAAATAATGTCCAATGATTGCTTTATCGTAATTCTTTTTAATTTAGGCCAGAAATTGAAGTTGGAAAATCTCATGTTTCACCAGAGGTTATTAGTAAAGTTCTAAGGAATAGGTAGGCGGTTTATTATGATGAGACACCACTCAATTGCCATTTTTCCATAAATCAGGTCGTTCATTTTCAATGTGTCAACATGTAATTATTTTAAAACTACAAAAAAAAGTATTCTTTATTTATCGTCCAACCTTTCATAGGATCATCTGTCTGATAAAACAAAAAAACTGATCTTTGACGTTACTTCGACTTTGACTTTCTTAGACTTTGGCTCATTAGGCTTCTTTTATTATTATAATTATATTTGTCTCGGATTCATATCCATACACTCATCTATGACCCATTACCAGTAATTTTTTGAATATATTTGGTTGTTTTCAAATTATCCTGTACAATTTCCACTAGATAATCCTTTTGACGTGTATCCATGGAAAAAATTTTGTGATGGTGATTCCTTATCAATGGGTACCAACCAAATATCAAAAAGATAAAAATAATTATAATTATAATAATATACATTTATCGATAAAGTAAAGAACAGTTTACAATTTGAGAACCTATTTCTATGGTGGGGTGTGGTATTGCCTGATGTCCAATTTTATAAGTATTTATATGTATAAGATATACATAGCCAACAGAAACTTTGAAGAATTGAGACTTAAAGCCTATATTATATTAAGAAATTCCCCTGGCCGCCACTATGTTTCTGTTTTAATTATTTATAATATGAACTGTTTAAACGTCAAAATATAATATTAAATTACAATTTACAATTTTAATAAAACTATCTTTTTGTTATTGTTTTTTCTTATGGAGTGCCACATTCTCAAAGACTACTCTGACGTTGCACTATAATACTAGTGCAATCATGTGGCTTTTTTAATACAAATTTTTTCTGTACAAAACAAATATTTAAATAAACCTGTTGGCAGTATGTAGACTGTAGATGGTTCAGATTGACACTCGACTTAAAAATAAAATACCGACATTAAGTTCAACCTACCTCTAGTTAAATAAAAATAAGATGTAGGTACGAGTAGTTAGTGGTAAAATTACTAATATTTGATAAATAATAACATAATGTATAATAAGTAATCGTAGACCATGGATTTAAGATAGACTGCATACACCACATCATAATCATTTTTGTAGTACTATCTATATATTACTTAATATATTAGATTTATATTTTACAGTTGTATTAAATAATATTTTTAATTACAGGATCATTTTGGCCTGGAGGTGAAAATTAAAAGTGTTAAAAGGTACCTATTATTCATAAACTGGAAAAGTGGAATTATAATTTTCAATCATAAAATGTTTATATTATCACTACACTTCTTACAATTTTGTGATAATAGATTTGTGTCACAAACTGCATTTAAAATATAGTTTGCATTATATATATTTGAATTTTTTTATCTGTTGCTAAAAATGTTTTACTTTATCTATAAATGTATTTAATTTTTTTTTAACTCAAATCATAACTATAATAATTTTATTTATGTATTACTTTAAAACTAAAAAAAAGTATATGTTAATTAAATTAAATATTCAACACTGTACAGTAAATTAAATTGTAAATTTAATCATATCTAATTTTTTAATTTATTCCTTTATTATTATTATCATTATCATTATTATATATTATATACATTTTTTTTTTTTTTTTTAATTGGATATGGTAATAGAATATTATATTATTATTGAATATCTTATGCCTTTTTTATTTTACTTTTATAGATAAAAAATGATTTTTTTATTTAAAGTAATGTTATACCTACTTTAATTTATTATTAATATTGAAAACTAGTAAATATAATAAAAAAATTATATATGAAAAAATGCATAATATTTCAAGAATTATTTTTATATTTATTTTATGCATTATCTGTACAATATTGTTAAAGCATTGATATTGAAATAATACTACATATTGATTATTGAATTTAATTAAATGAATTATTATATAATTAACATAGACTATGTTAATTTTAATGAACAAGTTTTATTTTAAAACAGGGATGATAATATATGTGTATAAAACCTTTTATATGTTACACATATAAGATGTAGCTTATAAAACGTATAAAATTATATTGTGTTTGATATTCACTATTTAAATACAATTTAACGATCAATGTTTCTGCTAAAAATTAAGTTTTTTTTTCAAATAAAAATAGAATTGGTATAAAATATAAATTTATGTAATTGCATAGTAAATTGTATTTTTTTTCGTATTATATATAAAATAATGTGTATATACCAAATAAAAAGAAAATAGTTAAAACAATTAAGTAAATTATATTAAACACAAATAGGTATCATATAATATATACTATTATATGTATGTTTTATATGTATTTATACTATACTGTATTATATGTTACAACCCTGTTTTAAAATATGTAGGTAGGTATGTAATTTAATTTATAATTAATATGGTATATACTATATAGTATGCCCTATAAGTTATACTACTAAATAGGTATGTGTAAATGAAGAAGTCTATTATATATATAGGTAAACAACTTAGTGGCGGGTTTTAGGGGAAGCGAAGTGGCGATCCACCCCTCCTTGGAGTTATTTTTTTATCATTATTTGAAAAGTATAAATTTGATTTTGAATAGGTCTTTTATATTTCAATTATCCCTTATTAACCCCCCTCTCTCTTAAATGAGCTTCAGATCCGCACCTGAAACAACTATGTAAATTTCTAAATAATACTTAAATTTTTCAAAATTACTATGAAATTTGAAACGTATGATACTGATAATGTATTTTTATAAATAAAGAAATAGAATATTATTGCAAGTAAAAATTAAATTTTTTAAGTCAAAATGTAGATATCGAAACTGAACTAGGTATTTTACTAATTAGTTAATGTTAATGCATATGTGTGTGCACCGGCTAAATGTGCAGTTAGTGTGACCAATTTTATATAAATTACCTTTTCTTTTTGCTTATACATTTTTTTCCTTATTCAATTGCCTCCTCAAAAATAACGTGTTTACGTTAATTTGACGATTGCTTTAGTTATTACCTATTTTTACAAATTCGATTTTAAATTTTCATTTAGGTTCGGGAGTGTTTACTTGAGTTCGATCTACTCGTATTTCCTATATAACGTCATAATCAATTTCGGTTTGGTTTGATTTTTTTACTATTGACCCACACACCCTCTATTTATAATATTTTTATTATAAACGTAAATGTATAATGATTTTTAAAACACTTAGTTTTGATTTGATAATGATCAATTTCGAAAAATTAGGCACTATGTCACATGATAAGAAAAGAAAAAGAGAGTTCTGTCCCTACCCTTCGGATAGACCGTTAACCTACACTTTGCAAAACTCGAGGTCCTACGGTCCTCTTAACTTGGGGGCTCGGCCCCCAAAAACGTCCTGGGGAAGGAAAATTTCTCACCTGGAGAGATTTGTAAATTTACAGTGAAAAAGCATGTCACGGATAAGTAACGGAACAAAAAAAAAAAAATTCAATATAAAAAAACGTAGCTGTGAACTATAATTGTTAAAAACGACATTTTTGATACGAAAATGCAGCGCAAAATAAATCGTTTTTCGAAATTCGCTATATACATGCTAATATAGGTCTTGAAGAACAAGCAACTTCATTTTAAATTATTTTAAAACTAAATGGTAGTCGGAGTGGTTGATGAATGCAAACTTTTTTTTTTCGAATGACCTCCAGGGCCGATCGTAATTTTCAATGTAAAACAAGAACAAAAAGGAAAAAAATTTTAAATGAAGATGCCAAAATCTAGTGAAGTAGGTACATAGGATTTTTCAGAAATATTAATTTTTACAAAAATGGCGTCACTTTGAAGGAAAGTTAAAAGAAAAACAATTTTCAATAAATCGAAAAATACCTACGCACTTCACTTAGAAAATATCATTATAAAGCTACAATTAAACTTAGAGAAGTTGATCAGTTGAAAATTGATAAATCTAACCCTTCGATTGACATTGATTACAACCAAATAGAAAAAATTTCAAGTAAAAATACCTATACCCATGGCACAATCTGAAAATATAAAATGGTTTCTCCACGGGCAATTATAATTTGTACAAGGTAGGTAGTAATGTAATAAGTACACAATTACAATAAATTTCCAAGTTACCTATATTTTAGGTAATATTATAATTTATCTATACATATAGGTGTAATGATTAATTTTCAATGTAATTTATTATGAATTGAACCATGCAAGGTTTTATAGTTTGGAACCGGTGGCGTTATCATATTTCGTGACGTCATCATTATACTGGCCTATTTTGACATCGGTCGATTGATTATTTTGATATTTTATTTTTGTACGTTAGTCAGAGTGGGGGGGGGGTAAAGCTGCAACACCCGGTAGCTGGTATCTACCTACATTCATTAATTTTATTCATAATTATTGTTTTTAGTAGGTCCGATGGGTGCAGCTGTATGCATACCTATATTATAATTGTGATGGCCGGACGAGTAGGTTAGATTTTAAAACAAGCCGAATAAGGAATGCAAATTCAAAGCTGCCCAGTGTAGTAGGATTAATTTGTAATTTTAATTATTATTAATTGATGTATTTACCTATTTATCAGTTACCAACACATTGTGTAGTACGTCCATATATTAATATAAGCACCTATCTATACTAGCATTGATTAAGTACATAGGTAAATTATCAATGGTACCTAATTGCCTATAAGTAGTACCTACCTAGGCAGTGGCGTAATTAGGGCTAGGTCATGGGGGGGGGATAAACAATTTTTCATAATAATAAAATACATAATTTGTTTTTAAGTAAATATAATAATTTGATATTTATTAGTGTTTACCATAAAAGGTCGACTTTTCTTGGTTTCAGAGCCATTTCATTTATAACATCCTCGGGATCTATGGATACATTATTATATGAACTGCTAGCATAGCTAATCCGTTTAATCGATTCTAATGAACAATATAGTTAGTTATTGCTTTTAATTTTCAAATTTGACTAAATCTGATAATTTCATCAATAACACTTTTGTTATATTTTGTTGTTTCTTTCAAAATTCTACACCAAAAAAAAAAAAAAAAAAAGAAGCCAAGGGGGGGATTCGACACCCAGATCCCCCCCCCCCCATGATTACGCCACTGTACCTATAGGTACCAGCAGCAGCTAGTAATTCTACTGGTTAACAATAAAAAAATATTTATATATTCACATTGCCACAAGGCCGTGATGGTTACGTTACCGAGTAATTTTTCGTATCTAGATGCACACGATATTTTATCAATTAATATTATTTCATTTTAATATAATATTTAGATGTCATATTATACGTACGAAATTAACTACTTGAATATATTTAGGTCATCCGTACTATCCATATAGAGGCGCTAACACTTTTGAAAGAAAAATCACTAATTACACGTCATATTCACGATACAATACTTATTACTACGATATTTATAATTTTCAAATAAAATAACGATCATTTAATGAGTAATTTTTTAAAATTAATACAGTTCAGCAATATTAAAACTAAAACATAATATATACAAGTGTGTAAACACACATATATTTATAGGATGTCTATATGGCGGAAACGTTATCTTCACTGCCTCTTGATTAGATGAGTTAACCTGACCACAGGACTTCAAATAGTTCCCACACAGTCGATATAGGCACAGAACATAATATTCCTACCCTAACGCCGTCTCTACATTACTCGTATGACGTCGGCGAATAATATGGTAGTTAACATTGTGGGGAAAAATTAAATTAATTTAAATTTTAAGATTAGGGCCAAAATATATGATTACTGCTTAGTATGATTATTATTTTTAAATAGGTATATTTATGTATATTATATATCGGTTTAATAAGGAGGGCTGTACCGAAGAAATTTTTTTTTTTTTTTTTAGGAGGGGGTGAAAATAATACTTCTCTCTTCAAAACATAAAATAATAAAAAAAAAAAAAAAAAAGGTAATCAACTTTTTTCCCATTTTGCCGACTACAATCCTAATAATTTATAGTTTGCCGACTTAAAATTCCAAAATACTTCGTAAAAAAAAGGGCATCGAATTTTTCTACTATTTGCCAACTAAACTTAATTTTTCCGACTACTCTCCGATTTGGGGGGGGCACCCCCATGCCACCTCTTGTGACTCCCCTGTTAATAAGGTTATAATAATAATAATAATAATAATAAATGTATAAATAGGTAGGTAGGTACTTACTTATTTGGTATAATGACTTGTCAAATTTGAACATGCAAATACAAATCTATAAAAATATTTAAAATCAATTATTTTCATTTACTCGTAAGTATAAAATTAGTTTTATAATGATTATAAATATTAATTTTTTTAGTAAATCAAATTATTCTTCATAACCAATATAATTTATTCATTCTATTCAATTTAGAGTTAACACAGATAATAAATAGATATGTAAAAGCTACTAACAAGCTTGCAACTACAAAAGAATTATAAAAACCACTGATTTAATGCTAAGTATAATAAACATTTATTTATCTACAAGTCATCCAATCAACATGAGTTATATTATTATACATTTATTCAATTTAAATAGTGTTACCAAATTAACATAATATATTGTACTTACTTAAACTATACAAACTAATAATAGCAATATTTATATTTAAGTACATTCATAAAATTTAGTATAATACAGACTATAGGTATGTTATATTATTCAATTTTTTTCTATTTAAAATAATAAAATTACTGTGTATAATTTTAATCTTTAAAGAAATGAATGAGACATATCTAAGCAGTTATATAGTTCATATAAATTTAATAAAAAAAAAAAAAAAAAAAAATGTTATACACAAATGCATATCAATATATAGATAATTAATTATATTAAATAATAGTGCAATACATTATATTCTAATTAATAATGATAAAATTAGAAATACCTATATTCAATTTCAAATTTTAAAATATTATTAATCTAATAATTTAAATTTTGTCAACATATTTTCATTATATCTATACATATTTCAATGTCAAGTTATTTTAAGTTTAAACATATTGTTGCAATTTGCAAGTGTAGGTACGCAATACTGCAATAGTAGAATTTGTGTTATTGTTTTTATAGAACTATAGGTACCAATATAAAATAATTCAAATATATAATACACCAATAAAATATAATTTTTCTATGTTGTTGGTAAAAATAAAGGAACAATTGTAACATTATGTTATATTTTTTGGTTATTAAGTATAGGACTATTTTATTTTATAACACTTCACTTAGATGTATGTTGTGTATAATATATCTTTACCTATATATTTTAATTGAATATCGAATACTTCTAGGTATATGCAGGGCTGTCACGAGTGGAGGAGGATGTCTTATCCCCCCCCAACTTCAGAAAGCAGTAGGCAAATAATAGAAAAAGTTAGGCCTTTTTTTTGTTTTACATATTAACGTTTTGAATGAAGTATTTTGGAATTTTGTCGGGAAATTTTAAGTCGGCAAACTATAAATTATTAGGATTTTGTTGACATAATGGGAAAAAAGTTGATTACTTCTTTTCCCATACTCATTTTATGTGAAAAGCAACCCTAAAATACAATAAAATGAAAAATATATTAATATATATATATAGATATAAATTGTAATCATACATATTTGACTTAATATTACTAAATTATTAGTATAAAATAGAAGCACAGAATTATGTAATCTAATATGACAGTTTTAAAAGATTAAATTCACCATTTTAAACACAGAACTATATTCTGTTAATAATATATATCTTGATAATCATGTATTGCATTACATTTAACTGTGGTTTTTATAATAACTGAATACTTTAAACATTTTTAACATGTAAAACCAAATAGGAAGTATTTACAAATGACAAAATTACGAATGAGGCATATATATTATTGGTAAGTAGTTACAACATTTTAAGTACAATTTTAACAACATATTTCTATTTTATTTTTGATATTGCTTTAGGTAGATACTCATACTTATTATAGAAAATTAGACAATATACAAAATATTTAAAAAAAAAAGAAATTCAATCTTTTAAAAATATAAATTTAGTCGACATGTAATATTAATATTATATAGATACAATTAGGCCTACGCAAATACTGGTACCTATCAATCTAGGTACCTAGATACAACTAATTCTATTTAATATGCGGTCATTTATCTATTTAAAATTCGGTAGGTTCTATATATTATAATAGAAAGTTAGATGATGTACTAAATTAAAATTTGTATAATATTAATTAGGAAATATATTCATATATAGTAACTTTTGTTTTAATGTTTTATGTATTGCTTCTATTTTGGTACCTACGTCAAATGATCATACAAGAGCCATACGCGTTTAAACAGAATTATATATTGTATAAATAAATACATACCAATTGCCTTCACGCAGTTTCATAATTATCACTATATAGACTGAAATTTCATTCTCTGCCATATTCATTATTTCCCTAATACACAAAAAATCAATTTTAGTTTAAACTTATAATTTACACATGTTCTTGGCACATAACTACCTTAATGAGAAATGTCAACATTGTTGTTCTTCGTTACAATGTACTTATGGCTACATTTCCACATTATATAAAAACTCGAAAACGAATTAAGTCCAACCGAATTTACATAATATGTAGAGTAGGTACCTATTATATTATTTGTGGTATTTTTCAAATTTTTTATTAAATATAATTTATGTATGTTGTGTGAAACCCGTTGCACTTGAGTTTTTATAAAAATCTGAGAATAGTAAGTTCGATACATTTTTGAATTACCTATCTACTTTGTCAACCTACAACAGAAACACTTTATGAGTGAAAGACTATCTTCTAGAAAGCAAATGCCAAATTCCGTCGCAGACGAAATATTTTTAAAATGAATTAATTAATATTATTATTTCTCAAAAAACTTCGGTCACAGACTATTCTGGATCCTGATGAAATACATAATATAAGGTGTATGAATTACACTATAAAGTAATTACACTTATGTGGTGTTTCACTTAAAAAAAAGTTACACTTACAAGGTGTCATACACAAATGGGACTACAAATTCAAGGTTTTGCACTCAAGGTGTTGAATTTTCAAGTAGTTTCACTTAAAAGAAGTATACAAGTAATACAAGGAGTTACACTTAAGCTAGTTAACATATATCATAGAATAAGGATAATATCAAGAGGTACCCTTATTCTATGTAAGTACCTAAACACAGAATATTGTGACTTAAGTTCAAGAGCAATACTGCAATGTCCAATTTTTCACATTATTGGAATCGTGGTCAAAAATAGAATCAAGTGCACATTCATGCCATCAATGACAAAAAAAAGTTAAAAATAAATACGATAAAGCAAAAAATGTTGTCCCCACAAGTTAATTTACTTTGTGTTCAAAAATCCTATAGTATAAGGAATATTCCTTATACTTACCATGAAAAATCCTATGTCTGAGGTGTAAATATACCATGTTCACACAATAAAGGCTTTTATGGTAACCCGGCACACGCCTGTTGACAAAAATTGATGAGCGCAAAGTGGTATGTCTAAACAATAAAATCCTGTTGATTAAACTTCTTTTGCGATTTGTCAAAACTTAGAAAGATGGACATGGATAACCCGTGCTTTTAGATATTCATATCAAATGAGTTGACATTTGAATATATGGCTTAAGTAGGTATGTTTTTTTCGTTTTACGAATCAATTAATGTGCCATATTTTAAAACGGAACATAAATCATAATAAATAATAGCAATGGCGTCGTTTCAGTACTCGAAAGGGAGCGGTAAAATTTTTGACCAACCCAAATGCTGAAAAAAACAGATCGCTACGCTCACTAATTTTTTCCCGCGTACATTTTATGTTCATGTGTTCCTTAGTTCTGTGGTAAAAGTAAAATATATAGTATAGGTACTAGGTAGGTACATGAAATGTACACACTATACACAGCCCTGCAGTGTAAACCGCTATTATAATGCTCGGATTTTAATTTGTTTTCTCAATATAGTGATATTTTTGGAAATCAATACTTACGTAAAATAACTAGTACCTATTAGACCATTAATAGGTTTCTATTATAAATTTCAAGTTCTAACCATATTATTGATAGCGTCCATCGATCTATTTTAATATTATTATTTATTTTACGAGTAGGGGAAAGGAGGGTAAGTTGACGACCTTGTTTTAAACATTTATAGAAGATTTATTATTTATGTGTGATGTTTGATTTTTGGAAGTATATTATTATATTACGTACCTATCTAATAACATATTAAAAAATAATAACATCAACATTTTTATTTTATAATATGTATACCTTTGTTTTGATTTAAAAAAAAAAAACCTTATAGTTTCGCCATCTTACCATATAGGTGGGGTAAGTTGACATATTGCTGGGGTAAGTTGGCGTTATGTAAATATTATATAAAAAATAGGTACTTACATTAAATCTGTGACGTACCTATATCACATGCACGCCATAGTATAAAATTCATATTAAAATTTAGAACAACAAAATTTATTAAATTGTAATAAATAGATATCTAAAGATTTTTACAAATTAATACAAATGTACTTTTTATTTAAGAAAAAAGAAATCATAAATGTATTAACTTCAAAACAATAAAACATTTTAATTGAAATAATAATAATAATATAATGACTTTTTTCTGATAACAAATGTATTTCTTATTGTAAAAAATGGGTAGCTAAAAGAAACATTTTATATTTCGATAATGATCGCCAACTTACCCGACATAATAATACTTTATAATAATTATTATTCTAAAACACGCAATAACACTAATTTAATCAGTCACACACAGAAATAATAAATGCAAATTTTGCTATCCGGTGAAGATTATTAAATAATTAATGTATAATTACAATTATTTGAAAATTCTCAGGGCAGACGGTCGTTGAAAATTATCAAAACGGTCATTTTTGATATAAATTATAATCACGATTTAAGATAATAATAAATCTTAAATCGTGATTATAACAGAAAATCGCATTTTTTTTATCTCTATAATCTCAAACTTCGAAAATTAAATGCTTATAATCTCCTTGTATATATTAATATTATCATGGAACAATACACGATCACCACAGAATATATGTATAATATTTACTATACATATTCTGTGAAGATCACAGAATTCTGTGACACGGTCTTATACATAGATAATAAATATATAATATATTTATTAATTATTATCTATGGGCTTAGATTATAGACAACTAATTTATTTGATAATATAATCGGTTAAAATCAATTCACCAACTTACCCTCCTGTACCCTACATCCACCTTTATGCACCGATCGTGCATGTAATTACTATACGGCATACGCTATAATAATTAAGTTACTTATTAGCACGAATCATGTCAGAAGCAGCTCATAAGTAGCCCGACACCGGCCGGCTGTCAACAAGGGGGGGAGGGGGCAAATGTCCACCCTGCACCCGGCCCTTACCTAATGACGCCACTGATAAATAATATAACATAAATAGGTACCTATATTGAATATAATGTAAATTTATTTGATTAATTAATTACTTAAAGTGTAACTAAACCCAATGATTATAAAATATTAAAATTCTAAGTTAATCCATTACCTACCTACTTGTGAATCTTAAAAATATTTGTTTTACATTTAGTTGTTTCCAATAGTTTTTAAGTTCAGGGACGGTAGTTCGATAGTAATTGAGTGATTTTTAAATGTATAACGGAAACAAATACTTAGGTTCGATGTCTGTTGGTACCTACCTATATATTATAAAATCTAAGTTTTATCCTTTTAACTATAGGTAAATTGAATGACTAGTACCTATTGTAAATTATTTAGTAGATACCTATCTAGGTATGATCTCGCTAATAATTGTGTAACATTTACAAAATACCTAGGTAGGTAGGTACTTAAAACAAAATATGACCTAGGTATTTAAACGAATTGAAAATTTTTTTTTTTCAGGGAATATATACAGACATACAATTATATGTACTAGATCTAAACTTTCTGGTATTTGTATATAAACATTATATGTAGGTACCTAAAACAATGGGTAAACAATATGTAGGTACTTACCTACCTACTTATCTTCTGATAAAGATTGTAATGATTGTATATATTTTGATATAGATTGTACAATTTATGCTGTATACGGTATACCCTCTACTTTTTATGACTAGATTAGATAGGTGATAGTTCTGACTTTTGTAGTCATGTCTATATAGACACAGAAGAATATATATATTCTGTAATATAGATACTATAGTATCTATAGCCGTCCTTCTGTGTACACATAATGAATATACCTAGCTACCTATTGATGTATTCGTGACGGTTAATATATAATGTCTACCCAATTTCAAACAACTTCAATATTATACTTACAATATCTAACATTTTATATTTTTTTTGATTAGGTACTTTCTGATCTCTTCAATAAAAAAAAAAAAATACTCACAGATTTGGACTAAAAACAAAAATTAAATAAATTAAATTATTAGTCTTCAATCTTTAGTTGTGAGCTCACTTTGTTCTTAATATTATTAAGGCGGCTCTCTGCTTCGTCAATTTTTCATCAAAACGACCTAAGCGACTGACAAATTTTAAGGTACTTATATTCGTTCGATTTAAAAAATGTAAAGATGTTTGAATTGGTGAACAAGTTTACT
>JAIPRL010006205.1:0-28477 GCA_025469235.1 Pemphigus obesinymphae | reverse complement strand
ACAAGAAACATTTATTTTCTTAATTTCACGATTTTTCCAAAAAAAAAAAAAAAAAATTATAATTTTTAAAAATGTTAAATAAAAATTGAAACAAACACTGCGTCCCTTGCGTTCCCTGATAAATAAATTAAGGGGTGCGCTGTTAAACGTGAAAAAAAATGAAGAGTAGCTCCGTCCCCCTGCGTCCGTCCCCAAATCCACCACTGAATATAGTAATATATAAATACGTTTAATGTTTACAGAATTGAACATATATTAATATTATTTAATCAAAATAAATATAGTAGATAACAATAATGTGGACCGAGTGACCCGACGCCATTCGCAGAACTTAGTTGCTGGCATACCATGTTATTTCGTCATGCTCGTTACCTGGTAGACGGTATATATTTGTATATATTGTGCTGGGCATCAACCCGTTTGCGCTAAAATAAATGGGTCGCTTTTTTTCCGTCGCCCGCGGTCAGCGCCAAATACACCTGAACATTTTATGTGCGTGACCATTTTCCTCCAACAAAAAAAAATAAATAAATAAAAAAATTCCATTTTCCTCTACAAATAAAACATGATTTTCCTCCAAAAAATGTATTTATTTTATTTGTACATTTTTTTTTATTATATTAAAATAAAATAAAATAATGGGTAGGTAATACACTATAATTATTATTATTTTACATCGATACTGTTATAAAAACAATAAAGTACCTACATAAAAATGACAATTAATAAAAAAAATTCAAGTAAAATTTGTTTTAATATCATTTTAAGAATTAATTAAACCTCCTCGCGAGTGAGACTGAACATATAATGCCATAATATTTTTTATTAACAGTAAAAATTAGAAAAAATGCAACATAGACAATTTATAATTTTGACGGGTGTGATGACATTTCTAGATTTATTAGTATATACGTCAGCATGTACACATTCTTATACATATATACATATTTATAACATATATATATATATATATATATATATACCTATATATAGATCAATATATCAATTCAAGTCATCTTACACTTTAAAAAACTTAAAAATTAAATATAATTACTGTATATCAAGTATACCTAGTATTAGGTATACAGCTATTCGATTTTATACTTCTCATATATTAAAAATCCAAAATAAAGCTCTATCTGTTTTTAGTATGATTAAACGTAATTGCTCCGAATTCAATAATCCCTTCACGTTTAAATGCCATTATACTTCTCTCGTCCGTTCTTTACTTGAATATGCATCATTACTTTGGGATCATAATAATATTGGTCATAGTAATCAACTTGAAAAAATACAAAATAATGCGTCCTTCGCTTTATATGTTATAAATCTAACATATTTCGAACCCCCCACTCTGGTTACCAAAACATTCTATTAATCCTAAAAATGGAATCATTAAAATCACGTAGAATTACTGCTTATAACACTTTTCTGTACAAATTACTCAATAATGAGATTGATGACTTCTTTTCTTCTAAGTCTTATAAATTTTAAAATTAATAACTTCAACATTCGCAATAATAATTTGTTTTATATTACTCACGCCTCCCAAAATTATATGTTGAATCATCCCATTAATATTTTAATGTCCCGTGGCAATAATATTGTAAATAATCTATTTAAGTAAGTTATGTATCCCTTTATTGTTTATTTTCTTCTTTTTTTTTTATAAATTTTCATTGTTAATATCATCATTAATTATATAATATAATCACTATAAATAGTCATTGACATATACTTTTACTAGTTTTACTCATATTATGTTACTGTTTTTCTTATATTATACTATTCTTGTATATTCTTATTCATATATATTAATTAATTAATTATTACTTATATTATTATTGTTATTACTATTACTATTATTTGAAATTAGACATTTGTCTGTAAAATAAATAAATAAATATACACAATGCTGGGCATTAACTAGTTAATAAGTTAAAAGTTAAGTTAATTTTAACTTTTAAGTTTTTAACTTAACTTATTTTTGGTTATATTAACTTTATTATAACGAATTACTTTTAATTAAAACTCAGTTAAGTTAATTTTGAAATAACTAGATATTTACTTAATTATACCTGTATATTTTGGTGTTGAGTTACTTGTAGAATTATTTATATACCTGTATAGTGTATACCTATCTTAAATGTTATATTGACTCATAACAAAAATTAATTTAATTTAAGTTAATAAGTTATTTTTTAAACTTAACTTAATTTAATCGTTAACAAAAAAAGAACTATTAACTTTAAACTTGTACTATTTTATTTTTCTATTAACTTAACTTGAATGAGTTAAAAAAAATGATTAACTTACCCAACATTGCATATACATATATTTATATATTATATAATTTCGACGTACCGACTACAGTCCGCTGTGTTTAAATAAAATATGATCTCATATTTTGAATAATATGGGTCATTTACAATTTTGATTAAATATGTGAATATTAAAGATATTTTTAACAGTTTTAAATATACATTTGCATTGTTGTTTGAATTAAATCAATAATAAAATGTATTATGTAAACTAAAATATCTCACTTAATTAATAATAATAATAATAATAATAATAATAATAATAATAAATAAATAGAAAAAATAATCCCAAAATGTATATAATTATAATAATTAAACAAAATAAGTTTGAAATAATTCCTAAAAATTAATATAAACCATAATTAGTTTCATAAGTAAATAATTATAGTTATATAAGAAAACAAATATTAAATCGTTGTAGAGAAATAAAAATATATTGAAAGAAATACAATTTTTGGAATAATATAAGAAAAATTTTAATATTAAAAAAAATATTTGGTCCTGTAAATACATACTTATATATATAAAAAAAAAAAAAAACTTGTATAAAATTCATTGTATAGAATGTGAGAGAAAGGAAAAAAAACATATTATCATGTTTAATGGAAATACTCGTATATAGAATTAGGGAAAAAGGATAAGGCAATCATTTTATTTTTCATACAAAGTTATCTGGTATTTGTAATATTCCAAAATTGTGTTCGTATAATGGTATTTCGTAATATCTAATAAGATACACTATGCATATTTATAATTATTAAATGAGCGATTTCTATCATCGTTTTCCTGTTGTAATAAATTGTTTACGTTTTTAATTGTATTTTTATTATTATATATATATATATTATTTTTTTTTAACACGATTCCTCGAAACGGTCAGACAGTGGCTTGCACAATACCCGATTGCCATAATATTTTGTGTTGAAAAAAAAAATATCACCAATTTTTTCATATAATTATAAAATTTTTGTTTACTTTTAGTCTACAAAAAAAAAAAAAATTTTGCATTTTTACGATGGATCTTTTAAAAGTTTGATTTCGTTGATTTCGATAATATGTCTAATTTTTGTAAATTTGATAATTTTATTTTTATTATCATTACTTATATCATAAATTCTAATATCGTATAATCATTATTCCTCTATATAAAAAAAATATTGAATAAAGCTAAAACCAGAAAAAATTAAATAATAAAAATAAATAATAATATAAGGATATATATGAAAATAAATCTCATTATTATTTTATACCTAATATATTAACACACATAAACAAAAACATGTACTTTTTCCTAGACGGAAAACATACAAATACAAATTCGAAAACGAATTTTACACAAATAATAAAAATATATATGTAATATATATGTATATCTGTATGTCCAAACCGCAAAAACCACATGTGAAAAATAAACTCGCAAATATTTTTCACACATAAAAAATATATGTACCTACTTATCTGGTACATTGAAAATAGTATTGATCAGATACAGAAAGTGTAAGTGTTTTTTATACAGAAAATATATAGAAAAACTAGAAAGTATAATTATAATCATAAACGCAAAAAGTTTGTATGTATCTCTGGCACATAAAAATTTGAAGTCTCTAAATGTTTTAGGCATTATTATTTTCTATTTTATAATAATTTTTGATCAATTTCGATTGGCAGTTTTCTTTTACCATTATAAAACTACTGAGAACATCGAAATAATTATTGAAATATCGATTTAAATATTTTAGGTTTCTTTGTTAACTTTCCGTAATGTGTAGCTAACTATTATAGATAGAAAACAGAAACAAATATTATCTACATGTAACTGATAGTGTTCCCAATCTTCCTATGCAGCCCGCGACTGAGAAATCTTGAAAAAAGTTTATTTTTAAACAATTTCGGACAACGAGATTTGGAATTTTACTACACATTTTAATAAAAGGAAAAATGTAAAACTATTATTTTCATGTTTTCTACTTTTCTATATATATAGTATACAATATACATAGATTCTAAAATATATTAATACACTTTAAATTTTTAAAATATTAAAGAACATAAAAACGCCGATTCTTTATAATTTTTTCTTTCTATACGAATAACACCCTGTATATTTATGATTTGTGAACCTACAGGTATCGCGCAGAAAATCAATTATTAATTATTTTCCACCCTATCCTTGTCTATTGTATCGTTATTTCTTTTTATACCATAAGCCAACACACGGTTAGGTACGTATATGTCTTCGGGAGGATTAGTTTGCATGTATACTCGTATACTATAATAATATATAGGTAATAATAACCGTAGATTGGTATTCAGCCCCCTCGAAATATAAATTTATTTTTTAATTATATTTTTAAACGGTATGCAGTGATTTGTAATTCGTTTTCGAAGAATATTAAAATATTTCCCCCGTGCAATTCTACGTATAAAATCCTATTAACATCCCTCCGACGAACAAAGTATGCAAAAAAACACAATTGTTTCATAAACATACATCACTGAAAGGATGAAACAATTTCAATTATGAATAATCATATACATTCAATATTGTTTTATTAAATATTATTTACAATAATAAATACGCACTCAATTTCGATGACCTGGTGTAATATTAAAATAAAACATAGTTCGCGTTTTGGAATATATTATATACATTTAAAATCCCGATTTCAGTATACATATAGGTCTAATTAACTACAGAATATATGATTTAAATTTTAAATAAAATAATATAGGTAATATATTAATATGTACATAATACAACAGGGTTGAAATATTATTATAACTTAACTAACCTAATAGGATTGACCGTTATCGATTTTCATTATATTATATTATTATACATTTTTTTAAAATTCTTCATTAAAATATAAATATAGGCATATGAATATATAATAATATGCTCTGATTTTTTTCTAAAAACCCATCTCGATAATCTTATTAAAATTATTATCACCTGTGACCTCTATCGACTATCATATCCTTTTTGCCATCCTGCGCATTATATAGAAATATTTCTCTTCTTTTCTTAAATTTTCGTATCCCTCGTGTTCGTCGTATATTCGTCGTGTTGTGTAATTCACATTAATCCTTTATATTTAATTATTAATTTATATTTATTGATTTTTTTTCTCAATGGTGTTGGAACGGTAAATTTCTAAAGAGTTGAGTATAGGCAATTTAATAATGGATTGCAGACAACGCATGGCAGTGTGTGTATTGTAAACAATTATTAGTGCGTGTATATCATTCAAATTTCTCAGATTCATACGTAATTGCTCTTTCAATTTTCATTCGACATCGAAAACATTTTTTACTATAAAAAGTGAAAATGTATTTAACCATTTTTTTTTTTATTTTGAAAACTAATGTAAATTCATAAATATTTTATAGGAAAAAAAATGTCTAATTCGATTTAAGTATTTATTTATTGTATGTGATTCGTTAAAGGGTTTTTAATGCATTTCAAATTAATTATTTGAATTCTACAGTCGATAAATGGGAAAATTTTAAAATGTCTTTCTTGCGAAACATAGTAAAAAGATAATTGAATTCAAATCGGTTTTAAAATTTTAATTGGACAGCTGGAAGTAGGTACCTATATGCTTCATTTGCCGTTCGCTTGCTGTATGGATAGAAAATAATCGCTTTCGACCGCCATAATGAAATTCTCTTTATTTTCTACTAAATAAAATTATTTATTCTCTCGAAAATCGGACGGACGGGGGGGGGGGGGAAAGATTAACTACAAATAAGAAAGATATACTCATTGGACTTGAAAACTCGAGCGAGGGGCAATATCGATATAATTATGTTCTCCGGCACGAAAAACGTGCATGTCGGACGACGTGTATAATTATAACGTATAATATGTACTTGTTGTATTCGCATCGTTCGAATATAATGGTCTTCACCTCCACACCGACCGAGCGATGCGAACCGTATGGTATATGTGTACCTACCTACTCGTATTCACATATTTCCATAAAATATACTCGCACGAGTTTTTTTTTTGCAAATACTTTAAACGATGGCGATGGAGAGAAAAAAATTCGTGAAAAACCCCTGCGCAGTCAATCTTACTGCTAGGTTTTTGTAATTTATATATCTGCGTAAATGACTGTATAACACTGTTATTAATAATAATAATACAATACGTACCAGTTACAACTATATATATTTTATTATATTATATAGAGACCTGGTGGACATCCAGATGAGTTATTTATTTATTTAACGCCTCGTGGGCGTAATAACGCATGATAAATAAGATGTATGATAATAACACAATAAGGATTAATGACTTATGAGCGTATAGATAATATGATTGTACAAAATATACAGAAGAGAACAATATGCAATGAAAAAAAAAAATCCAAAACTCAAAATATGAAGATAAAAAAAAAAAAGTAATAAAATTTAAAAATTGATTTTATTAGTTGATTATATTGATTATTATTATTATTCTTTCCCATAATGATATTATACTTTGGGTATCTGTACTCCGTGTACCTATATACATATATGGCCGTATGCATAGTCACTTTATGTATCACATAAGAAACATTTATGTGACACATAAATAAATTGTTAATGTTTCGTATGCACAGTGGTATTTATGTGCTGGATGTTACATAAACTAACACGTAGTTATGCACTCGAATTCCACTACATAAGTCTTATGTACGAGTATTAGTACCGTGATAACAATTGATCAAATTGTTTTATTATTCATAATTTTATATAATATTGATATTTTATATAAATTATGAATGATTTATTGGAGTTTATTGACTTTGTTGACGATGTTTTGGATGACCATGATGACGTACCCAGGAGATATATACGAAATATGGAAGACCCATTTGAAAAATATAACGAAAATAATTTTTTCAAACGATATAGATTTCCAAAAAGGGTTGTTTTAAATGAATTAATAGGATTACTAAATATAGATCATGCAAATCAACGTGGATTACCTATACCACCGATATTACAATTACTTGTTAATATAATTATAATTATAATTATAATTGCTAATAAGTTACCTACTCAATATTATGATATAAATGACAAAACAATTTAAATTATTATAAAGGATTAGTGGCAGATTTAAATAAGCGTACTAGAACGAAAAATTGTCTAAATCCGTCGCAGATTATAAGTTTTTTAATTTAAAATTCTTGTATAGTGTAAAGATTCTTACTTTGTATACGTTAAAATTACTATTAAAATCTTCAGTGACCATATCCCAAGCAGCAGATTTTTCTTTATTTGTAACAGCATCAGTTTTTTTATTTTCTATGACATGTTTTTTTTTTTGCTATACAATGAAAAATGATGCTTTTTTCTTCTTCAGAAAAATTGGGTGCGCGTGCACGTTTTAATTTCTGATCATTCATTGTTAGAAAATATTATACTTATACCTAATAAAAAATTAAAATATACAAATCACATCAAATAATAAAATACCACTTTTTTGTTTTGTTATGTTAAATGTTATCATATTATTGATAACATAACCGATATGAAGTTACTAACACCATAAACTAATACATAGTTAAGGGACACATAAAAGTTGTTTCTGCATGACTAAACTTATGTGTATACATATCTTTTTTATAAGTTACATAGCTATGTTACGCATAGTGATATTTATGTAATACATTGGGATGAGACTATGCATACGGCCAATAGTGTTCTTATTATTTGGAAAATGATAGCGTGCCGGTGTCAATACGCTGTCCAGTCACGGGCGAACACTATATATATATATAGTCATCGGGTGCAAAAGTTGCGTAATCGCGTATTTCGCAGTTCGTCGGGTGTGGGATTAGTGGGATTCACAATTTACATAAATTATACGACTTTTAGCACATCGCGTTCACCTCTAGAAGTTGAACTAAGTCAGCTTTTACAATGTAACTAACATTTAATTATCATTTTTAATTTTATCAATATTTGTTTCTAATCGGTTAAAGATGTTGAGATGCACGCTAAAAGCTCTAGTGTGAATCAGTCTTATAAGAGCACGCTTACTAACAAATTTTGGTAACAAAATAGTTCTTTCGTAATTCAAATTCTACCGAGTCTACAATAAACATTGAAACATAAATTAAAAGATGTTTAAGATGTTAAAAGACCGTTTAAAAGATGAAAACTTTTCGATGTTTTGTCGGAATTAAATTTTTAAAATAATATTATATTTTATATTTTTTACAATCGAATATTTACCCAATACACATTTTTATACGTTTGACGGTTAAAAAATAAAATTGTACATATAGGTACTTACCGTAAATAACAATATAGTTAAAACAAAATTTAAGGAGTAACAACCTCTAAACTTCTCCCAAAATTATTGCCACTCATAATAATTTAAAAAATCAAAAGTAATATTTATTCAACATCATAAACTATTTAAAATTGGTATTATTTTTATTTGAATGCGTTAACAGTTTATCACAGACTAGAGAAATAATTAATGGTTACATAATTTTCAATGAATTTTATATACTATATACTACATGTGCATATGTGATTAAAAATAATTTTCATTATACGTCCATTTTCCATTTTCATTTAGGTGAATTTATCTTTATTTAATTTATTAAAAAGAAATTTTTTCTTTTCATTTATGAAGAATGATATTCATTATTTATTATGTTATTTGATGTTGTTGTGTCATTAGGATCCAATTTAGTTATACGTTTTTTGAGAGCTAATTCATGGTCATCCCCTATTTGTTAGTACGTCCTTCCTGCTGGCAAACGAATATTGCCCAAAACACATCATGCAGTAAAATGTTTCTAAATTTTTCTTCTGATCAAAAACACATGTCCTATTCAAAACTGGAACATATTTCCTTCGGTCACTGTTTGATAAGCACAGTAACAATGCATTCCAAGGGCTCTTGTAGTTCGCCAATCTTGTGGCTACATATATATTGTAGACGAAGGCCAAGAACTTCGAAAAGAACTGTAGCTAAATGCACACTGAGTGATCATTATCATCGAATCAGTAGTATTTTCGTGTCATATGTTAATAAATAGTAAATACAAAAATATGATCTTCAGTAAACAAAATATGATATTTGTTCGAAAAACGACCAAATTTCTAACTTTATAAAAATGAAAAATTTGGATTTTTTTTATTCAAAACATAATGAGTCAATAAATATAATTTATGCTTCATCATAAACATAATAAATGCTATCATAAATTTATAATACAATACGATTAATTAGAAACAATTTATTAACGCATAATGTATAAATAAATCCGAGCGTTATGTATTAACTTAGTTTAATCTAACGTTATAATTTAATATTTTAATCAAAACCGAAATATTTTTACTGGACTATTTTGTACGACTGTAATAATGTACCTAATAGTACATTTATAATTATTTATAAAAACAATAAAATACGGAGATACTTACCTAATTTATTTACGATAAAAAACAAAATTATAAGTTAAACAACGATAGATACAGATTTACATTATTATATATAAAACATCAAGACGATGAGTCATTATCGAGTTCAAAAAGTCAATATAGAAAAATAGACCGACAAAAAGAGAATATGATAAACATGGAAATTTAGAGGTCAACAGGCCTTATTCTAGTATCCCATTTGGAAAAATCACAGGGTTACGTATATAAAACAGGCCTAATCGCAAAACACGGCAGACATGTGTATATATCACAATACGCTATTTAAATCTTTCACGAATTAATGATCAAGACTTTATCTACACTTATAACGTGTGTGATTTTTGATTAAATACTTTTAACCAATGTTATAAACATTTGGTAAATTGTAAAATTTAATGTCTTATATAATTCTACTTATAATTACATCAAGTCATCCATGAAAATTTTTTAGAAAAATTCTTGATTTTTAATTTTATATAGATGTACTTTTGTGTTAAAACTGCTTAGTTTCTTAGAAAATGCATTTTCTAAAAGATAATTATATATAAAAAAATAGCTAAAAGTTTTGTGTTTTTTTATACTTGTAAGAGATATAAAAAAATATGATCAAAATAGTAGCCGAACGACGCTTACCAAAGAAGTATTTGCGAAACTGAAAAAACAAAATGTGACAATTTGCTGTTCCAAAAAACAACGAACGAATGGGCAGCAGCAAAAACGAAGAGTGACAGGCGGGTTAATTCGCTCCCTTCACCATTGATTTACACATGATTCATGTTATATATTATATATTTATTAATTATATTATATTTCTTATATAATATTGTTTTTAAAAAGTCGATTGGCATTAATTCATATATAAATGAAAAAATAAAACGCTTACTCGATTCCTTCTATCCAAAAAATGCTCACAGAAAAATAACATAATTGTAAATTTAATAGCTTCTTCGTTCCACTTAGAATGTAAAAACGTAGCAAAATAGTTTGAAAGTTGTAAGTTTAAAACATAGACTGAATGATTTTCGAGTAAAGGGAGATAACATTTTTTGGCACCTAAAATTTTTTAGATTGGCGTATACTCATAAAATTTTTTACCAATACATCACTGTAGTGGCGTAATAATGAGGGAGGGATAGAGATAAATTCACTCCTAGAACCTTTTTTTTTTTCATTTATTATTATTGTTGTAACTAAAGTATAGACAATTTTAATTTTTAGAAAATAATAATCCAAGTCAAAATAGCTCTTTTAGTACATATTAATTTATCAATGCATTTACGTAATTAAAAATTAGTACTTTATAAACTTCATTATTTGATTTTTTAAGTAATTTTCATAAGCGTAACGAAAAACTACTTTTTATTAGTGAAATGTTATTGTAAATTAGAAAATAACAAATAAACTACCTAGTCATATAGTTATATAGTGACTGACTATATATAAGTGATAAATATTTTTTTATTATTTTACATTTTTTTGACGTCTCGTTGGACGATTTCCTTGATTGTAGGTGTAATCGTTGAATTTCTGATGGCCAGGCTGCTCACAAACAGTTCGGCTCCCGTAATGATCCTGAGGATTGTAGATTGGATTCTTTCCTGGGTTGTCCATCCGGTGTTTGATATGTTGGCTGCGTAGGATTGGTCTGATATGAATATAATATTTATACAATGCATAACGTTGGAAATTATACGACTCTCACTTAATTTGTATTTAGCTTAATACATATAAATTTTAATATAAAAGTTTGAAAAAAATGTTATCTGTTATCACCAGTTAGTAGTATCTCCAAGAAAATATTCATATCCCCACAGAAAAAAATCCTAAACGGCCACTCCACACACGCCACTCTTACAATGAGCCGGAAACTCCTGTACGGAAATACCGGTACAGCTATACGTCTATATTATAGCTTATATGATAATTTTTTATTTTTAAAAATAATATAGTAAAATATTCTTTCCTCTTCAATAAAATTATTCTGAATTAATGATCAAAATTCACACACTATTCACCATTCGTATCATGGGCATATGGTCTTATACACTTTCTGCAAGCTCAATGTATTTCGTGGCTATATTGCATACATATACCTTTTTATCATATTATATTCAATTAATATTTGATTACATTTTGAGGATCTTACGATATTATACATGCACACTATTTTTTTTTTTTCAAGTAATTTATTTAATTTTAACTCGATTAATTGAATTAATAGCTAAATCGTGCCGTCTATGCATAATAATAATAATAATAATAATAATATTGTTTTCGTATACGGATCGATGGCATGCAATATACCCATCCCCTTCGCATATCATTTGTAAATTGTATTCCATTATACATATTTATATACCTAATATTATATAAACTAACGATATACCTACGTATATTTCTTATGACACGACGCATAATAATAATAATAATAATAATAATAATCATAATTATCAACTACTTATATTATTATATTTACCGCTAAAATGGTAGGTATATTCGCATATTTTTTTAAATTTTTTCTATTTCTCGGTAGCCTGCAATTACTGCAAGAAATACCGATTTCATCATTATGTATATACTGTTAGCGCAGGATACCTAACCGTTTGGATCGAGATTATTTTATACGTTTAAATAGTCACGAATTAATAATAATCTGTACCTACATATATATATATATATATATATATATAATATATGTAATAATATATGAGGTTTATGAGTAGACATTTGGAAAATGAATGTGGTTATATTATACTACTTATATACGTATATTACTATACGCGTATGTATATACCTAATAGGTACCAAGGCTGGGCATTATAACGAGTTAAAAGTTAAAATTAAGTTACGTAACGCGTTACTTTTTTTTTCAGATTGACTTTTAACTTAATAAGTTACTTTTTTTTATTAAAATTAACGTGTTAACTTCAAGTTAACTTTATACAAAAGTATCTAAATTAAATTAAATTTGCCCAAAGAACAATGCAAATTTTTTAATGAGGATTTTACTTTTTGGTGCCTATACGCAATTTTAGTATGTAGGTACCTACAATATAGCATATTATACGTAATCGTTAAGAATCGATGTAGGGAAAGTACGTTGGCCGTTCACGAATATTGGAACGAGCCTGGTTTTTTAACCACACGGAGGCTGGTATTTATGTCTATCCAGTATAGAAAATATATTGAAGTGATAGGTACCTACTGCTTATTTTATACTACATCAGTGTGAATCAGACAATAATGTAAGTATCTTGGCAGTTAGAAGTTATTTTCTGATTATTTATTCATGCATGGGTTTTAAAAAGACGTGTTGTATTTTTATTTTTACATGTATACACTTTTTCAGGTAGAAGGAGTCTCCAGTAATTTTTTTGAGACTAAAGAATATAACCATCCGTTTTTACCTTTTTACGATATAATAGGTATATCGATTTTTTTTTTCCTAATTAGGAAATTTTAACTTTTAACTAAGTTAAGTTACTTTTTTTTCAAAGTTAACTTTTAACTTTAAAAGTTCATAAAAATATACGAGTAACTTTTAACTTAACTTAGCTTATATTATTTTCAATTAACTTAACTTACGAGTTAAAAAATATCGTTAACTTACCCAGCCGGCCTTGCCTAATATACAGCCTACAGATAATAAGGTACCGACATTATATAATAAGTAGGGCTGGGATTTTGATGCAATGTCATTTTTTAATGTATTTTAAAACGTTGCACCGTAAGTGGAAAATGTGTTTTGTGTAATATTGATTATTTTAATGTAAGTACCTATACCTAATTTTTATTTTGTATATCATTTTTTTGCATTTTTATTTAACAAATTTAACTTTTAGGAAAGTTTTCAATGTTTGTACGGCAAGTTTTAGAGTATTTTTCACAGAATTTTAATTTTCTTTTACAAATATTAAAAATAAAATGTTAGTTATCTTGTCAATTATCAATTTAGGGTACGTTGAAGTATTACGTAAGCATTTAGGAGGAGATTAAGGGGTCAGAGTCATGCTAACGTCAGCAGTCTTATATATCGCTGCAGTTTCATATTTTTTTTTTTATTTGTATTAAATTGAGGGGGTTTGTTGGACTTATGCTAACGCAATGAAATAGGTGTATATGACGTTTGCGGACAAGGAGAAAGGCGTCTAAAAAGTCAAAAATTGTATTGACGTTATACTTGAATAATTTATTAATATAGTTAAATATATTTTTTTCTAAAAAATTAAGAATTATTTATGATTAAGAATTCAGATATCCTATCTACCTAATACCTTATGGCTTATAATGTTAATCTTTAAAATATATTTTTATTTAAATATGATTTTTTTTTTCTTTGAATTATCAAAAAATACATTTTAAAAATAATTTTTATAGTGCATCTTTTGAAAATTTAATTTATTATTGCATTTTTTAGGATATTCTTACGACTTTTTAGGGCTTAAAATCCCAGTCCTAATTTTAATTGTTTTACAACTTTATATTATTATATATACAGTTGTAAGTAGCAATAATATTATATATATTCAATTAAATCAAATGAAATAATTAATATAATAAATAAATAATCGTGTAAATAATACGTTACAGTTAATTTCTTTCACGTTAATAAAAAAAAAAAACAAATTCAAATGAATTATAAAAAATGAATCGATTTTTTTTTAACGAAATTGATGAAGTTCAAATAATGGGATAGATGCAATTATCAGTTTTGGGTTTTCATAACTTTATAAGAACTGTGAAACGAATTTGATGTTTTGATCTCTATTAAATGATATTATGCTTGTCGATTAAAATGTGGTCAAATAGCATATAATATTATACTTGATTATGAATTCGGTAATAATATTAAAAAGATAATTGTATTCATATTATTAAATAATTAATCGAATCAATCATTATTATCTTTATAATTTGGTTCGTCCCTAATTAATTATTTTTATTCACAAGTCACAACACACAGATGTTTTTCCAACGGCCATAGATTATAATATACCAATATACTATGCGTAGGTATACCTATTTAATATGCCTATATTATTTTACTGTTTTATTTTATGGATTTTCAACACAATTTATCGTAGGTTACACACATGTTTAGTTCCGCAGATAAGCAATTTAAGATATAACAGAATTACGTTATTTCCTAGATAGCCGTACATAACCGTTGACCGAGCGTGCACGAACCAAATTCAATCCACGATAATACCATCACATTATGAACCTGGATTTTTTTTCTCTATTTACACATATTATAGGTATTTAAGTCTTTATAGTTTATAATCAATAATTTTTGGTTCGGGACGGTGGTCCAATACCTCTGGAACTCTCCCCGTAAATATGCCACTGAATGTAATAATCTGTAATTTAATTATTATTATAATGATTCTTAACGATAAATAATAGATATGTAATAAATGATAATATGTAACGTGAAACGGTAGGTAACCAGAACATTGGTTTTAAACATGGCTAAATATATTAGCTACCTATATGGTTTTAAAGATTAAAGTTGTCATATTTTTCATGATTTGATCATTTATATTTAATGTTTTGCCACTTTGGTATCAACCACGATATAATACTGTTGTAGTACACCTACCTACATATATTATACAATACACTTGGTATTTTCACCTTAAAAAATAAATTTATTTTCAGTGTCTTTTCACTGTCAAAGTATTATCATTATAAAGACTGCACATCCCTATAATAAGTCGACCTTGTAATGAAATTATAATTTCAAATATTCAGTTTTTTCTAGCGGATAAAAATAGAAATAATTGAGTGACCGGGTAAACGAAAAAACTTATAGGTATTAATGGAGATAGCGATAGCTATATGGTAATATATAATTTACACACTGATCAATCCTCTTAAGGGACGGATTATTTTTTATATTGAAGGACAATACATATCAAAGTTTACTTTTTTTCGATTTTATATATCTGGTCACCATAATAATTATAACGAGAAAATCGATATCACAATCGACGTGGATCCTGCGTTCAAAATCTGTGCTCTACGTCGTCTGCATTGTCCATATGGTCGGGGAACTTCTTATAAGCCACCCAACTCTCTGCGGGGTAATCCTCTCTTGAATTACGTGGGTTTTATGGATGCGCCTAGCTAATATAAATAACTAATTGCTTCTATGAAGCGATAGTGTTTTTTTTTTTTTTTCATAGGCATTATAATATGCCTATAGAGTTTATTTGATTTTAAATCGAATTAGTAATCGGGTTATATTACATTAAACTATCGTGTAATCAGTAGGTAGTTAATATATAATTTAACTACTAATTCTATTGCATTTGAAGAAAAATATTGTTTTTTTTTTTTTTTTTTTAGATTTAGTTAGGTATTCATTTTGGAATTTATATTAACGGCATATTCTGTCTCAATTTATACTTATCACTTGGAAGAGTCGGGTTCACCATTGAGTAGAATGGTTAGAAAATTTGCGATTAGACAACTTTCGCCTTATAAAATTACTCTTTTATTTTCGTCTTTCTAGGTAAAAATACATCATTTAACGCTAAATATATTAGAAAAATTATTTTCATTTACTTTTCTTGAAATAATATTAGGCACCCAAATGTTTTAGATTCTGAGCGTAGCAATGATTGTATTAGTTTTTATGTGTTTAAAAAAAAATGTATATATGCATTCATTTTTTCAGGGAGAAAGAATAAAGTATTCTTGAAATGAGTTTTTGATAGGAATTTCGTTTTAATTAGTTGATACTTTATAAGATGATTTTTTTTATTTTCAGATAGAAGTAGTTATACTAAGTAGTTTTCAAACGCTTAATGAAAAACCACCGCATTTATAAGTGAAATTTCACAAAAAATTATGGCTACTGATTAAATAGATGACACGTTAGAATATTTATAACTACCAAAAAGACCGAAAATTATTAAAAATTTGAAAATTAAAAACTTGAAATTTACACAAAATATTTAATATAACACTATGTCACTATGATATGTTATATATTAACGTCGTATTTTTTACTAGCAGAATATAAATGTTAATAGTAATATTCATGCTACATCGAAGCTTTGCTCAGAATCGTTTCCACCACCAGTATATCCTACCCAACGAGCAAAGTTCTTCCACCCCCTACTGATCAGTTTTTTTTTTTTTTTTTTTTTGGTTTTATCGTTTATTTTTGCTTTCTATAAAACTATAAATATAAAAATTTTATTTTATATTTATAGTCGGAAAGAAATAAAAAATTAACGATAAAACTAATTATATATATATATATAAATTATAATATATATTATAGTTAAATTAAATTATTCGTAACATATATAGAAGACATTCAGCTGTGTTATCTACTAAATCATAGATCTAGAAATAGAGAATTTGAACTTAGATAGCGGGAACGTATATAGGTATATATTAATTCTGTTAAAAAGCATGTATGTAAAGTCTTCTTAAAAATACAAACAAAAAAACCCAAAGCTGTGATAAAATTGTATACAATTATAATTATTACTTGGCACAAAATCATTTTAGTGGCGAGAACGACAAAATATGTAATCGAGTTAAGCTAATGACCATCCTAATATGTATACGCAAGTAGGTATAATTATATGTAATAATAATTATTATATACATTTGTCATTTATAGTCTATACAGATATAATATATACATATATATATATATATATTATATACATATTGTCCTCGGGCTTATTTAAAATACCACAGTCGGTCACGAAAGCACTTTTCGACACACCTTAGGGATTTAATTAGTATTTCGTGATTGGACTGTAGTCCAAAAACGGTCGAGTACATAATATTAAACACAAACGTCTACAATTAACCGACTCGATATGAACAGTGGTAAAAACAGATATAGTAAGTATGTAGAAAGTAGGTAGAAAACCTACATCAGAACCCATAAGGCGGAACTATGAGCCCCGTATACATAGGCGTGTCCAGACTTTTTTCGCTGCAGGTCATGCACTCACCCCCTCCCCCCCCCCCAAAAAAAAAGGTAAACATTTTTTTTTTTTTATCATTTTTTCTCATAACCAAGTAATTAATTGTTTCAAAATTCAAAGTACAAATTTCTGAATATATAAAAATCAAAAAAACATTAGTGACTCAAGTCTTTCATGAGCCATTGTGCTGTAAAGTTTTGTTTTCACGATGGCCAATTTTGAAAATGCACGTTCGCACGAACTGCTGCAGCTAGTCATATAGGAATGGTGCGGTGAAATGTATTGTTAAATTATAAAAATCTACAAAAATTTGTTCTATCATTTGTAACTAGGAAATTAATTCAATTATTAATCGTCTTAGAAGTTATAGCTGTCAATTTATCAATGAAATCTAAAATAAGGTGCACTTTGCACGACGGGTGGAAGTGCACTTATCGGATAGGATCCTACACGGAAAAAAAAATTTAGTTATAGTAAAAGGTTGGATTTTTTATGGTTGGAGCTACTATATATATATAGTTGAATTAACCTTTACGTTTAGTTGGGAGAACTGAAATTAATTAGTTGAATTATTATGGTTGAACCAACCTTTTTTATAGTAAATACAACTATATAAAGTAGTAATTTAAATCGAACCATATAAAATAGTTGGATCAACCTATTTTATAGTAAATACAACTATATAAAATAGTTAATTTTAAAATTTTAAAAGCTTGCCTACAAAATTTTTATATCACTGTACCTACTATACCTACTTTTGGTGGATGTATTGCATTTGAAAGCAATGATAAGTCATTGAACTCGAAAAAAAAACGATTTTGAGTGCAGCCTCAATATACTAAAACCACTAGCTCCCTATCACTACTCTCAAAATCTAAAAGACTTTTTTCCAGACGATATTTTAAATTTAGTTAAACAATTAAAATAATGCACAAATAACGATACATCATTTTTTTTTAGGTATTAAAATCTAATTTTACCAACTATTTGGACTTAAATACCTCAAAGTTGATAATTTTGTTGAAAAAATTTAAATGACTATAAAAAAAATCGTGACTACATTTTTTTGAATTTAATTAGAGTAACGTATATTTAACGTTGTATAAAATGTTCAGGTCTTAAAACCCAAAATTATCCCTTTTAGAACGTAGAAACCTCGAAATCTAAAATGTCTACAAATAGCCCACAATTGAAAAAAAATTTTAATTTACGAGAATATATTGCTAAATTAAATATTCGATGTAAATTTCAAGATTTTAAGGTTATTATTTTCGAAATTACGTAGAAATGAAAAATCTCGATTTGACAAAATTGTATTTTTGCTGTTTTTTCGTCATTTTTGGGTAATTTTTCCTTACGTTTTAAAAAAAAACAAAATTTGTAATAGTAGATATAATTTATATTAGCCACAGACATATTATAAATGTTGTCATGAATATATTTGTAATATAGCACAGAACATGGTAATTCAGACAAAATTTTAATTTGCGGCTGATTTTGCAGGTCGTGCCTATGTATGATAGGAACGACACGTAGACACGCCTATGCCCGTATACATATATAATATATAAGTTATGAACATATAGATATTACAAAAAAAAAAAAAATAAATAAATACAAAATTATAAAAACAAAAATATAGTTTGATCGTTATAGATTTCCAAACCATATATACTTCTTCTTCTTCTCCTTCGCCTTCTCTCCCAACTATTTGGGGTCAGCCAAACCCTATATACTTATTTAAAAAAAATATCAACCCTGTTATAGCAATACATAAAGTACCTACAAACCATAGTCGAGATAATAATATTATATCGTGATTTATTTCGTTTATCGTCGTTTAACATTTTCCACTGATTATTTGGTAAAAAAAAAAACAAAATTATTAACCAGACCTTGCCAAATCCACTTGTCTTATGGACGGATTCAGCAATTTTTTTTTTTTTTTTTTTGGCCCAGTCTAATAAAAATGTCTAGTTCCGCTTATGCGTCTGCAGAACCACAAACCACTAAGAAAACAATAATTATATAAATAAACCACTATTATTGTGATTTATTTTAAAATTGTATAGAAATATAAAAGTTTTACTTTCGAAAATTGGCCAGAATTTCAAGTCAAGTTTGAAGAACGTATTATGTAATATTAGGTATATATATACCTATGCTGGTTTTCATGGAAAAAGAGTTCAAAGAATAACAATTTGTGGGTTCAAATATTTTCAATTTTAAATCTATATAACATATTGGACATATTGTAGTACAAAAGCACCACATGCAACTTTTTGAGCAAGTTTATCGATCGATTAAAAAAAATTCATTGTAGAGCTGTCAGCTGACACATACAGACGTGTGTACGTCTGTATACTTTACTAGGTACCGTATACGTCGTCCACATACACTGTTTAGTATTCGAGTATATAACAAATAATAATGTAATATCGTATTTTTCAATAGTAACGGAAAGTCGATGGAAAATAACTTACACGTCAAGTCACAAACATATATAGGCAACAAAATCAATATTGCATGTTAACAGAAGTAAAACGTATTGTAACCATATATATATCTATAAATAATATTATTAACGCCATTGATGTGTGCTCAATAACTTTATTTTAATTTTTTTATTTTAAAATAAAATGTTATAAAAAAAAGTAGACATGTTAAAAAGTAAAAAAAAATTTAAATAACCAATACGATTTATTTTAAATATGGATTGAACGAAAAGTCTGATACAATGTTTTTTGAACTTTTCATAACCGTATACACTGCATTACGTGATGTTGACATATATTTAAAGGTTAAATATATATATATTATATAATGTTATAAATTGTATGTTATACTCCTTTTTTGAATACTTATAAAAAAATGAAAATTTAATGAAACACCTTATAAGCTTTCAACGAACTGTCACAAATACTACCAATACAGCGAGTATAGGTATACATACCTATTCAAATTCAATATGTCATATACATATAATAATTTTAGAACAATTATATGCAACAAACAACAGTAGGTTAGTACTGATAATACCCCACAATATTCTATCATATATATATATATAATTTGTTAATTGATTACCAATTCTTTCAGTTTATAAATCCATTTTATCGCAGCGGTGAGCGAATTAATAGTGCATGTGCAGCGAAAGAAAAATATTTCGCTGCAGGTCTTGCGATTAAATGTTCGCGGCAGTAACAATTTTGCTTTAAAATGAGCGCTCTCAATTAATTTTTCTAAATCTCTCATTAGATGTATGAAAAAAAGTTTTCGCTGCCCCTGTCACTCTGTTTTGTAAGCACCTTAAAGATTTTTAAATTTTTAAATTTGTTAACAACTCTAATTTAAATTTTTTACTTTTTTAATATTTTAGGTTTCTAAACATAAATTTAGACACTTTGTATCCTTGTCAGGGACTAAAAATGTGTGCAGTACGACACATTTTGTGTAATCGAAATGTTAAGTGTGTAGTACGAAATTAAAAAGTGCGTAGTGGCTTTATTCTCTATATTATGGTATTTGTTTTTAATTTTACATTTTTTTTTATTAAGTTATATTAAAAAAAATTCCAAGATGTATTATCAGCAAATCTAAAATACCAACAACAAGTGTTAAGTAACACGTTAACAGCTATTGCAGGCTATCCTATATTTCATAGATGATAAAGGTACTTTTATCATCAGAAAAAAACCGCTCGCTTTACTTGCTTATATTTTAATTTACATTTGTATCTCAATACAATTGCCATTTTTCGTAATTGTATAAATAGCCTATTTATGTATTTAATATGTAATAACTCAAAATAATTTTAAACACATAACTAAAACAACCTATTTATTATAAATATAAGATTTTATGACATAAATGAACACTTTTAATTTTTATTTTCTGATGAGCTGATTAAAACATAACCCCTACCCAATCAATAACTAAAATTATGAGGCCGCGCTGAAGGGGGTGGGTGATAAAATCCTAAAGTGTGCAGTACGAAAAAGTATATATTTTAGTCTCTGATCCTTGTTGTATTCATCTGTCCGTCTGTTAGTTAGGTACCTATAGTATTACATAGTTACAAGTTTGTTGATTATGTTACCACTTACCAGTGAGTAAATATTATTAGTTTTATATTTTTATTATAGATAGGTAGTTACGATGACCATTATTGATTTGGTAACTAGGGAGATAGATATTATTAATTTTGTTGAAAAAATTTGTAGGTACCAAAAATATTAAAAAAAAAGATTATAAGTACCCAACAACTAGTTTCGACCGTAAGTCATCATCAGGTTACTCACGGCCGAAACTTGTTATTACTTATCTTTTTTTAAATACTCTTGGCACATATTATTTTTTTAAGGTACCACCTACCTTGAATTAATTAATTTTATAATTTTTTAATTTTAAATACATTTAGATTGATGTTTAAAATACGTTTAGAAGTAAGAAATTTAGCACAGTCGCAGGAGTGCAGGGCTTTCCTAATAATATTATTGATTATAATATATTAAATATTGATAAAATTTTTAAAAAGTAAAAAAGTCGATTAAAAGTCGACGATTTGTTGAGAAATTAAAATCTGTTTTCCAAATCGAAATTGGACTATACAATAAATCAATCCGATGGAGAAAACCAATGGTGGCTATAGGGGGGGGGTCCAAGGGGTCATGACCCCCCAGTCATAAAAAAATGTAATTTTTTTGGATAATATACATTATTTTTACAATATTTTATTACACTGAAATAATGGTTATCTATGGCATCTAATAAGCAAAACAAAAGGTCATCGACTCAATTTTGGCCGCCACTGGAGAAAACGTGGTGATTTTTGAGTAAAATTTGAAATTCCCGAAACGTCATCGATCATTTACACGCGTGCGCATTCGCCTGTGTTATTTTTGGTGTGCGCAATGCTAGTACCTAATTTTATTATACGGGATGTGGGTGACGGGATTTAAATTATACTCTATGGTCATACACATACTAATAATTAATAAACACCCACATACGCATACGACATTTTCATATTATTTTACAATCGCCTATACAAGACCCCTTAAATTAGCCCGCAGAGAGCCAAAAATAAAAAATAAATAAATACCCAATCAATTATAACATATTTTGAATTTACTGGAAAATCGAATATTGACTGTATTATGAATATAATATTATGTGCTCGTAGTGCTGTTACAATTTATACTTTATAGCTGTCTGGAATCTGATTTCCGTAACAGACAGGTATATCCATTGTGTATTCTGTTATCCAATACGGATATCTGAATTAAAATTATCTTTATAGTTTATTATGGCGGTTGTGACGTTTATCGTTTGTGTAATTATGTCTAAGGATCTGGCGATAAGCCCGAAATAAATATTCCTGCGTGATATATAGCAATTTCTCGAATAAACGTACGTACTGTTGTTCATAAACGTACAGAATTTTTGGTATTTTGGTAGACCGTACCCACATAATTTACACATCGATCAATTTTTATTCATTTCATATATTTATTTAAATGATATATTAAAAATGAGTTTTTCGGACCAACGCAGTATGCAGTCAGCACATAAACTATGAAAATACTAAAAAATTTCGTATCTATGAAATCGATTTGGTGATCATTTTTTTATGTTTGGTAGTTAGCTATTGACGTTGGTATAGTAGTCAACAACAAAGTTATTTATCCAAGTTATTGATTTTCAACTTCACGTTGACGTTCATTTAATTGTTTGTTAAATATTTCCTTGTATATGCAATATGCATGATAAATATATTTTTTAAATTTCAAGTTCTATATTTGAACCCGAATCTGCGAAAACGAACGCTAGTGTTTTATTAGGGTTTAGTTTCTGCAATATTCGGCGTACTTTAATATTTAAACTATTGGTGCATTTATAGTTCCAATAACTTTGGTAATTCGGTGTCTACCTCATTTCCCCATATTATTATGTGAAGTGCGTCGGTCTATTTTACTTCTTATTTTAGGTCTGCAAAGTATTTATAGGTATTACATTTCCAGTTGGATAAAATATATTAAATTAATAAAAACGGTTTGATATTTAATGTTACTGGAGATGGATGGGTCTTCAATAATTTTTACAATCTCTAAAATTCGACCCAAATTACATTACTGCCTTACAGAGTTAATATTATCAAACTCCTGGAGCATGTCAAATGTCAAAAGGATCTTTTCAATATCGATTGCAGTTGTATTTCATCGCGTGTACCAACGATGCACATTGCAGGTCTCTGCAAACTCAAACAATTTACAATTCTAAAAACGCGCACATTGGAACATATTATTATATATTTTTGATGGTACTAAACTATACTTATAGCCTATAAGGTTGATGATCTTAAAATCAATTAGAAATGCATTTTTGAACATTGCCTATCACAGAAATGGCATGATATAGCCCGATTTAGATATGGTCTCGTATATAGAAATTCATAAGGGACTGCAACGCCACCGTAAAATCGACCTAAAAGCGGGATAATACTGTGGGACTTTGAAAAATCGGATTTTAATTCTAAAAACTATTTTGAATTCATCAATTCGTCTTCTAGGGATCGACCGAGGTGTTTTTTTCATTAAAAATCTCAATTTTTAAACATTGATTATATTTAAATCTATAATAGTAAAGAAAAATGCCTCGATCGAAACCTAGAAGATAGACTGATAAATTCGAATCTGTTTTCAGATTTTAAATTCGACTTTCCGAAGTTATTATTATATACATATTTCTAAATAGTTAGATTTTAATTTTTCCTAAAATGTCTTAAAAAATGCCTATACAGAAATGTCAGAAACCCTTAAAAATCGCAGATGTTACGGTCCCTTAACAACAACATTTAAAAAGTTAAAATGTTGAGAGTCTAACTTTTATTTGTTTAATAAACTAATTTTAATAATACAAACAGAACAAATATGATTACCTACAATGATTTAAACACGTGTCACAAAGTTAGGATGCTACACACGTTCAAGACACGGCGGAAAACACCTTCACGCACTTCCAATAATCCTACATATTGTATAATTATCGTAGGTCGTAGGTTATCGATTTTGGTATAGGTACGAATAGAAGAATGAGAACATAAACTATGATTGTACGCCAGCTTTTTAAATTCAATTTGAAGTTGCGTAATTAATAATAATATACAATTTATAAAATGATATTTTTTTATGTTTTTCATATTTATTAGTTTATGTTCTCGTCTTTATATTGGTACCAAAATCGTTAAGCTACGATAATTATACAATATAATTATATACCTGCTATTGGAACTACGAAAACATTTTTATATGTTTTTTTTTTTTTTTAAATAAACATCGTGATTACACAATAATAAAAAGTGGTACTAACACGGGAATATTTTTAAACTACAATCAAAATATATTAGAACATTCTTTAATTGTTGAATTTTCATTTTTTTTTTTTTTTGAAATTTCATGAAAATTGCTTATAAAAAACCCATTAAAAACATTCTCTTAATGTTAAAGAATCGAACAATAGTTACTAGATAAACGATAATAGATTATAAAAAAATATATATATTATTATAAATTCTTTTGAATATTATTTGTTTTTAGAACATAACACGTTGAAACGTTTTGTAAACCATTATTGAATATAAGTGACCACATATATATATATATATATTACTACACAATATATTACATCTCTACACACGCGAGTCAGTGCATATTATAATATAATATTGTAATTATTTGTATTTATGGAAATAATGTTTATTATTGAAAGCAATCAACTGTCTCGGATAGGCGTATCCACCAGGGCTAAGACGTTTTTTAGAACGTGATGTTGTACAACACGTCATAATGATGAATGATAATAGGTAGGTATATAGATATAGGAATACCTCAATAATATTTATATGCCATGATTATAATTTAAATTATCTACAGTGTTGAGCATTATCTACATATAGTTCTTTACTTATCTTTCATCTTGTCTAGATATTATGTAATGACGACTAGATATTTAAACAATTATCTTAGATAAAAATTTCACTTATCTAAGTAAATGTATCTAGATATATATATAAATATATATTTTTTTTTTTTTTTGATCAAAGCAATAAAATATATTATGAAATACGAAATTTGTTTCTACTTGGGTTTCATAATTTGAATAAATTATAACACGACGATATGTATATTTTAATTTATAATATATATAGGTATATATATAGGTAAACACGCGTTTACTCTATTAATATAGTTGTAATTTTAGTGTTGTAATTGTGTACATTTTCCACCATCATAACAGAGCTATATATGGATTACATGACGGTCTTATCGTTCGCTATTATGGTAACCGCCGCAGTTTACCGAGCTCGCCGTCATACCGATAACTCGTTTTGTACGGTTTTCCATAATAAAATTATAAAAAAAAAAATAAAAAAATGATTTTTTTAATAATAATCGAAAAATTACTATTACCATAAGCGATGCGCACGGGGGTGGCTGGCGGCAGGGTGGGCAGCTGCCTGAGCCCGCGGGCTGAATTTTTTTTCCAAATATGGTTAAAAAATAATATAGACTGTTATCCGTAAGTAAACATTATGTTTTTGTAATGTCCAACTTCGTGGTAACAACGTGGTACCGCGGTAAATGATGATTCCGATTATTTATGGACACATAAACAATAAACCGAACTAAATAGCCACGACATTTATTATACATTTTTATTTTCTCGTGTGTTTTGAATTTTGAATTTGAAACAAATTTTAAAATTAATAGTTTTTATTTGTTAAATTGTGAACATGGACATTAGACATTTTTTCCCCCGTAAGTATATAAATGATATCTTATTATTTAATGGCTACTATGTAGTGTTTGGAACGTGTTTCACTAAAAAATCGAACGCGTTCGCATTCGCGTTTATTGTTTTCCTAAAGAACGCGTTCAAGTCCACGTTCTATTAAAAAATGAACGCGTTCATTTGCTCGTTCATTTCTTTTTTTTTGAAAATTGTTACGCAACTCAGTGCTTACTTAGGTGTAGTTTACAGAACACCCATTTTTTTTTACAACGTACGTTTTAACGCAGAGGTTCTCAAACTTTTCAGGCCAGGCCCTCCCCTTTTGGTCAACCCCAGACGTGAGCCCCATCCCCATAAAAATAATTTTAATAGTCAAGTTTAGATTAACAAAAAGTTTAAAAAAAAAAACAAAAATTATAGGCTTATATTGATACTAACATTACAAATTTATTTTAAAATAAAACGTATTTTTTATAAAAGGTAAGGTAACAATCGGCCAATTTTAATGGGATGGGTGAGATTATTTTTTTTTCACCACAAAGTTTGGTGAAACGAGGAGAGATATTTGATAAAACAACTCTCAATTCTTTGCTGATATCCAGTCTAAGTCCACGGTACTTAGACTTTATTGATGCTAGGGCGGAAAAGTCTGTTTCACACAAATACGTAGTAGCAAATGGGACTAGCTAGTATTCTCATGGCTTTTTCAAACAATATCGGGCACTCTTCTTTTACACTTACCCAGAATCTTGTTAGCGAGTTGTCTTGTTCAAATGTAGCTTTCAAAAACTCATCACATTGAAGATCAATGAGCTGTTCTTGTTCTGCCAAACTCAACGAACAACATTCCTTCAGCGGTTGAAATGGTTGTTTTATACCCAACAATTGAATGGTAAATGTTGGTGAATTGTATATAATACAGAACGCGATTATTATTATTATTATTACGGAAATTTCACAAATCTTTTTCTGTCCTACCAATACAATGTTGATTTTTCAAATTTTTTGCGCCCCCCCCCCCTATAAAGCTTTCGCGGCCCCCCGGAGGTTCGAGCCCCACACTTTGAAAACCTCTGGCTTTAACGTGTTCATTTCAAAAGTGCTTGAAAATATTTGCGGTCGGACTTTGTTTTGAAGTTAAAAAGCAACTTTAAGTTGATTGTGTAAAACGACATACTTTACGTTGCGCTTTCATAGTTTGTAAATATGATTAATAATATGTACCATCAATATTTTTACTGATAAATTTGTAGTATTTTTATCAATATTTTTTTGTTACCTATCAAGGTGTTCGAATTAAAATTTCCGAGTGACCTGGCATAACAGGTGCGATTGAAAGAAGTACCTACTCTTAAATTATATTTCAATTAATTTGTTACTTACGTAAAGTGGTGTTTCACAACAAAGCGGAGGATATTTAAATATTTTCGATTGAATTTGCGATATATACGCAAGCACGGCTGTTTCCCTAAAATACCTACGTTAATGTAGCGTACTGTACGTAAATAGAACGATAATTCCATTGTACGTATTGTAGGTATACTCTGTAGTCTGTACACATGTTTAAAATAAAATTACCCCATAGCACAGAATACAACTACGTAAACTCATACAGCCATACCTAATCTTATTTATAACTTATTGTACGTCTATATTTAAATGACTTACATCAAAATTGAAATACGATCAGTTTAATTTTAATTTTATAATGTATTAAACTAGCACACAACACAAATAAAAAAAATTCTTTAAATTTTTTTTAAACGTTAAATTATTGTAGCTATGGTTATATGAAATGATTTTGTGAAAATACGATGTAAAAAAAAATATTACTTTAAGAGATACATGGTTGAAATATACCAGGTTATTGCAAATTACCAAATCGTTATCAAATATAAATAAAATGGCCGGCGTAAGGGTGCACCATAGAAAACTTAACTGTTCTGTATTATCATTGATAATTTTGTAATG